>JAGDQP010058599.1:0-12528 GCA_022664845.1 Lepisma saccharinum
CCAACACCGTTTCTGGTATTGACAAATACCTCTACCGGTATTCAGAAACCCCGTTAGGAGTGTTAAAGTGCACCGCTAGAAGTGTTAGGGAACACCTTCAATGGTGTTTATTAACACTCCTAACGGTGTTTCTGTTCAGCGGTAGAGATGTTTGTCAACATCAGAAACGGTGTTGGACACCCCGGATGGTGTTTGCCAACACTAGAATTGGTGTTACCCAGCACTGGAATTGGTGTAGAGGTAGAGGTGTTCTATTACACCTTTTGGGGTGGCAATGAACACCAATAATTTTTTTGAGTGTATAATCAAACAATACAACTTCAGAACTCCAAATGTTCATATTTCAAGACAATCGGGAAACGCTAAGTGGTTATTATTACCTCTCATCTAGGGGGAGGTGGTGGAAAATCTCTGGGTGAGTGCGCCTGGAAGAAACAGTGGGTGAATGTGTTTCGTGTGATGGTGTGTGTATGTGTGAGAGAGAGAGAGAGATAGGAAACAATGAATTTTGTAGGAGACAACAACCTAACACGTCCTGTAAAGCGTTCGTTTGCTTCCTTCTATTTACTTTTATCGGAAAATGGCAGTGGAAACCCACGATCCCTCTTTGAAGACAGATTGCAGTATTTTTTCCGAAAGGTCCGTAGTACAAGAACATAAAGATAAATGGCAGAATAGATAACATAAACTTAGGTCGTTCAAACGCGAGAAAGATTTCTATCGCATTACTGACCCACATTCCTTTATGTTACTTCCGCCTCAGTTTCACACGTTAGTTGACTTTTCTACATGGATTTATATACTAGGCAAGAAGACTTGACTCTTGCTTTTCTGGTGAGTATATCTCGTAGCTTTACACAATAAAAGGGACTATTCTTGAATCTTTTCCGAACGTAATAGATTCGTCACTGTTTTAGAAAATAATGCATAGAATATATCAAACAAGGTTTTACTTTTTTTTTCGCAATCCACTTCAGATTTCCAATATTTTTCACGAATATTTTTGATTATTTTACGCGTATTTGTAATATTTCTTCTCCTTTTTTCTCTAAATTCATCTGACAGTACATTCCATTGATATAACAAACTACGCTGACAAGTCTTCCTACCTACATACAAAAGTAAATGTCTATTTTTACATTTTAAAAACGTGTTTTTCTGAATCACTTCACAATACTTTTTGATCATTTTTTTTACTTTTTTTTGTTACAAATCAATATTTAAAACATTTTTGTATGATTTTTGAGGAATTTCGTAAGATTTAACGGAATTGATTTAACCTTTCAATTTTCAACAATATTCAGAAAAATAATGCTTAAAAAATTGTCGATTACAATTAACATTTACGTTCAGGGTTTTATTCCTTTTTACATTATTATTATTATTATTATTACATATGATCTTGAATCTTGTATTGGGTACTTCAACGTTAATAAAATTTCCGTGCAGCCAGTTGCCTGGATTCCCTGCCATTTTTCCTGAAAAGTGACTGAATTATTTTTAAATGTAGAAAGTTAACCTGCTTAGCTTTAGCATGCTCTACCAAGCCATAAAGAGTTTTCATGATGTCTGAAACGTTGGACTCATGTCCGCGTGGTCCCGGGTTCAATTCCCGGCTGGAGTCCCACTTTTCGGCGTCCATCCAGCGTCGTGAGGCAAACTGGGGAGTCACGTGAATAAAGACCTGACGGCCACATACGGTCTAGAAAGCTCCTGATACGCATGTTCGTGGTTAGGTACGCGCAGTGCTGACCACACAGCCGTTACTCAGGTGGACGCAGTTCCACCAAACACGGACAGATGGCGTTGGGTCTATCAGCCTGTTACGGCAGTGGTTATTTATTTTATTTTAATGTCACTTGTGTCTCTTCTCTGCTTCTAACAAGGGAAGTTTCTCGGTTCGAACAGGAATTTTTTGATAAGACTTGGTATATGTATTTGTACCCCGATTCTGATAATGCCTGCAAAGTAATTCGACCGTGCAAGGTCGCGTTTGTCCGCTAGATGGCGTTAAAGTTTGGAGCAAGTGGAAGACAACCGGGCTCCCGCAGTTTCGGTTCGTACAGGCATTTATTGCTCAAAATATCTACATGAACATACCTGGCAGTGCTGACAAAGACTGCAAAGTCACTCCAGCGTGTAACAAATAGTTTGGCAAATATAGGCCAGTACTTGTCTTCACAAAATGCAAGTGAGGCTTTTCTACAAAGTGAGTAAAACAAAAGGAAGAATCAAAATAGGCACACAGAGCAACCTTCAAAATCACACTCCATGGACACGATATCAAATGCCACTTTATTTTACACTCTTGAAGTTGCTGACAGTTACGGATAGGGACGTACGTAGAGGAGGGGGTCCATGGGGTCTAGACCTCACCCCCGAAATTCAGATTTTTGTTAGATAAGTTTCATTTTTGGAGTGTGCTTTTGAAGGTTGCCCTGATATGTCTTTTGTCCTGTGTGTCTATTGTGATTCTCCCTTCGGTTTTACTCACTTTGTGGAAAACCCTCACTTCCATTTGTGTTAGACAAATGCTAGCCTATATCTGCCAAACTGTTTGTTACACGCTGGAGTGGCTTTGTAGTCTTTGTCAGCACTGCCAGGTATATTCATGTAGATATTTTGAGCAATAAATGCCTGTTCAAACCGAAACTGCGGGAACCATTGCAGCGGCTGTGTCCCCCTTGCTCCAAACTTTAATGCTCTGTAGCGGACAAACGTGGCCCTACACGGTCGAATTACTTTGCAGTCATTATCAGCATCGGGGTATGAATATATATATATATATATATATATGTTGATCCAACATAGAAAGATAATCTTTCAGCAAATTATAAGTAGGTTTCATCCAGATCAACTTTCACATTTGACTCAAGTATTCTGCTGACTCGCTGCAACTATATGCAAGGGAGTTTTGCAGGGGGTTGAGAGGAATATTCCCTCTTGTCTCTGGCTTTGCATTTGAATTAGAATTTATTTATGGTCTTTAAGCGTCTCAGGCTGGGATAAGGTAAGGAAAAAGATGTTGAAAAGTAGTCGGCCAGGGTCTATTTTGTAGGTACTATCGCGGCATTTGTTTGATGTGACTAAGGAAAAAACATTTAAAATCTCAATCAGGATGGGCGGGCGCTGGTCGTTTCCAGGACCTCTGGTCTCTGGCGTCCAACTCTGTTATATGTTTATTTTCTGGGATAAAATACAATTGTGTGTGTGGGGGGGGGGAAGAGAAATACATTTTATGCCCTGACAAATGTATAAACTTTTGTGTTATAAGCACATTATCTTTATGCAAAGGGTTGAAGCTAATGGAATGTAAAATAAATTTCAACATTTATATGTTTATCTGCCAAATGATACTTGAAATTTTATTATTATTGCTAATCAGACAACGAGGTACATACTCAGTACATCTGTCAGTGTAGTGCATTCCTTCCTCGCGCTTGTCGAGAATAAGTCGGCAGTGTGGATTGCTGGTAATTTATTAGCAGCTTTTTTGTAGTGCCCCGTCTGGAAAATTCCCTGTAGAATATGGGTAGAACAAGCTCTATCTTGGAACTACCAAGTCGGCATTTGCTCTGTATGGATCAAGAACAATTGTGTCATAACGAAGTTGGCAGAATCAGAGTTCGAGCCTTGAATCTTCCCATTATAATACAGGAGGCTACAATTAAAAGTTATCTCTACTAGAATTCCTTCCCCTGCCCGAAAATTTTTGCAAATACCACTGGTTATGTGTAGGCTAGCTTCGTAAGGACTTAATGGAAAAAAATGCAAGCTTGTGAATAGCCGAATATGACATTCTAATCTTAGTAAGATTGCAGCAAGTTTTCCATAGCATGTCTGCAAGCTTGTGGCAATCAAATATAGGCAAGCGTTGCTTACATTGTTCGCAAATGGATTGACAATATAACTTGCCGCACACATGCAAACATACCTTTTCTATTACCCGTCCAGACTTAAGAGTATACTGTTGCTCTTATGGCAACAGTGATGCCGGTCTGAAAGTTAAATTAAAAGAAAAAGGAAAAAATACGAAACTGAGCTCGCTGCAGCCGTTCTCTCACTTCGGGTTGCCATAGCCAAGCGGCAACGCTCCTGTCGCTGTTAGTTTTCCTCCCTCTTTCCCCGTCAAATCTTTTAAATGAAACTATCTTGTTATTAGATAATTAAATGAAGAACAGAGTTAGGGAATTAATTTTCGTACGAATGTTAAATATAAAGCATCTACAATCGTGGGACCATTAAAGAGAAATGACAGTAAAGATATTTCGTGTGCGTCAGGGGGAAGTACGGTAAGTAAAACTGCAGCTGTTGTCCATAAGCTGCAACAGTATAGACCAAACCCTGGATCGGTAATAGTGAGAGTGAAACATGCTAAACCGTATTAAAGTCATAGCTTGCCGTAAGATTACTTTTACCTGGAATTTATGGTTTTGGTTTTAACGTCCTAATGTTGCCAGTACTTTTCCAATGACTAGAAGTATAGGAAGAAGTGAAATTCATGTCGTTGAATTCAATTTGCCTTTAAATATTAATAGCTTACCGAGAACCATTTAGCAAATAAGTATATTCTTTGACTATACTCTACTTGACATAAGATAAAAGGAACAACATTAATGAACTACGATAATTAAAAATGGTTAAAGTGTTTCTGTTAGTTAACTTAAAGCCATTTGCCCCAAAAGGAACTTAGATTCCACTATCTACTTTAGAAACTTACGTTTTACTAGTTGAAATCTTGTTTTATGTACATAAAGAACTTTTTCTTGATATTTGGTTTTCATCAGTGACACTTATTTGCAGCGACTTAACAAATGTGCATAATATGTGTATGTAAAGTACAACCGGTACATTATTTTTGACGTAGAATCTATCTACATGTTGCAGTTTCCAGATAGTAGCAATGATTGGTCCATCATGAACGAGGCTTCCATTCTAATAGGGTTGGATGAAAGGTTAAAAGATGCAAAACGGAGAACAGAATGAATTGGATGCGTGTATTGGAATTGAAATTGCAGTTTAACCCCCTAAGTCTTTTGTCGTAATGGCAAGAACATGTTTGTCAAGTTTTGTGCACGTAGATTGCATAGTCAGGGTGACAGAGACAAGAGGCGGAGACCATCAAGAAAGTGGTTTGCACACGTGCGTACTGGACAGTGTGCAAAACTTGAGACATTTTAATCAACAGACAAACACATTAGTATCATCTCACTGTTGTTTTTGCAGACACTTCAAGGGAGATCACGAAATTCAGCGAATCACGTGGGATGAACAAGGTAATTCAAGGGCAGCGTCTCTGCCTCGTAGTTAGGAGTTCAATTATTCCTGCTTCCTGTGGAAGAAGATAACTTCAGGTTTTTCTTCTACTGTAACATCCAGGATCTCCAGCAGAGAAATTATGGCATTCATTCCATAATGAAAGTAAGGAACAATTTACTCTGGACTTCTATTTTGTAAATTTTCATTCTATTGGCTGTTCAGGCAACTTATGGCCTAAGCCCATCACAATTCTGCGGGATCACATCCCTTGGTGATCACTTTTCCCTGGGTCAGAGACGACGAAGGAATGGTAAGGGTGGTAATCTAGGCACCATCCATGAATTCGCGTGGTGACTCTGAAGAAAGAAGACCCTTGTAGAATCAGTCAGAATGCTTGGCAGTAGGACTCCTTGCCACTAAAAGCCCGGTCAGAAGTCTGAGATAATGGTGTTCGGAAGTGTTAAGTCAAGTGTTCAAAGATTTTCATTGTTATAAGTATAACAACAATGAAACGATTTCAACAATGAACAAGAAAGAAAATGAAAAATCGGCATGGATAGAACTCTTGAATTACGAGTAGTTATGAACTTTCTTCCCTGAAAGTTTGAACTCTCGGAGTCTCTAGGCTTGAATTTGTAGAAGCAGCATTGAAATTTCGTGCAACGATAAAAATACATTAGACATATACAGAGATAGTGCTGCCATCTCTTGTCGGAGATCTTGGCTTTACATTGCCCTTAATTATTTTGTGGTAGAACAACCACTCCTCAAGCGAAGGTGCTGGGTTCGACTCTCAATTGGTCGAGTGGGTACAAGTTGTTTAGTCACATAGGTTCTTTATATAAAGATCAATTAACAAATTGTATACGGTACCTAAATGCTCCATTAGAGGTAAAAAATATTGTTTAAATGTGATGAGATAAATTCTGGAATCCAAATGGGTTTGAAACAACGTTTTATGAGCATTTTAATCAACATGATTTCGAAAATGGTTTGGGCAAAATTAGTATTGTTCAAAAACCAGAACTAGACTATATTAAGTTACCTTTAGGTCCCTTGATAGCGAAGCTATGAGAAAAAGGAACCTTCTAATCCCGCTCATCCCGTCCGTCCGTGTCCAGAAATTAAGTCTCAGGAACTACAAGATGTAAAGAGATGCGTGAGGTGTTGTTGGAAAGGGCTTGACTAAACTAACTCAGAGCCCCTGGAACCGTCCTGATTGGTTCAGTGATTCAGTGTTGCCAGCCTATTTTCTAAAAAATCAATAGTTCTAATTGTTCCATTCAGTTAAACCTAGCTTCGCCAAACTTAGCATCATAATAGAAAAACACAATGGAAAAACACAAATGGAGCCTACGTTGCCAAGCAACCCACTTTCCAGTGTTGCCAGCATATTTTCTATGAAATTATCTTTTTTTTAAATTGCTTCCATTATTTTAGCCATAGCAACACTAAACTTGGCATAAACATTGACACAATAGGAACATACTGTGGATCTTTCCGCTCCACAGGATCCCCGTTGTCAGTGCTGCCAGGCCATGCCAGAAATATATCTCATGAATCATAAGGTGTAGACAGATGCTTGAGGTGTCGTTCGAAAGATCTTAGCTAGACTAGCTCAGAGTCCGTGGAACAGTCTTGATTGATTTAAAAGCAGAAAATAATTATATATTTTTTCTTCTATCATGATTCGAATGTCAAATTATGTGCACATGCAAATATTGGCCACTTGAGCACAATTTCAGTGGGAGATATCGATGATATATAAGTGAAATTCTATTTGTGGAAAGTGATCAAAAAGTGTGGAAATATCCTTATGTTCTTAAATTGGTGAAATAAATCGAAGCCAAATACTCACTAATGGATACTGGGTGGAAGGCACTACCTGCTGGAGGGTATGTACTTCATGACCGCCTTCTTGAAGTCCGCCATATTGAATCTTAATTGAATTCTTTTAAATAGGAAGGGGGTCGTGTAATATGTCATTTTGTGCTAGAATTGTACGAGAAATGCGTTTGTGAAGTCAGTATTGCCGTAAATGTATTATTGTGAGAGATAAGGGTATATGCCACTTCTATGCAGATAATGATGCAACAGCCTGAAAATATCCATTTCGTTTTGAAAACAAGGAAGAAATGAAACCAAAAGAAATACAAATTGTTCCTGGGTATAGTGCTTTATCGATATGAATTTGTATTTATTTGGGTTTCATTTCTTTTAAAAATGAAATTGGTGTTTTCAGGCTAAGAATACATTAGACATATACGGAGATAGTGCTGCCATCTTTTGTTGGAGATCGTTGATTTAGATTATCCTTAAGAAAAATCACCCTCCCATTTGAAAACCAACTTAATTCATAGATGCCAATAACACACAAACATGCCAATTTTTTATTTTTATTTTTTTTAAATATTAAAATATCAAGTTTTGTGGGAATGTGTTGTTTGAGAAAAAAAGGCCAAGATTTGCCATGCATCTCTATTTTTAAAGAGTGGAACATCTTATTGTATTTTGATCTTTAGAAACACGATTAATAGATATTCATCTAAGGTATAGGGTTTATACGATGTATAGTGGAGCTGAAATAAGTCACTTTCGCTGACCCGGTGACTCGGCCTGACCCGAACATAGGTGACCCGGCGACCTGGTATAAAACTTGACCCTAATGGTCCTGTGACCCGATTGACTCAGACTGTACAGTATAATGAACTGGTAATTTTCGACGTCGTATTTATGATGCTGTAGGTGTAACACCTCCGGTCTCGGTACCTCCTGAAAGAAAAACTGTTCAAACGCAAGGAAATAACTAGAAACTCTGCTTTGTTCTCCTAGTGACCGGGTCAGGCCGGGTTCCAAGCATAGATTCGGTGACCCAAAGATCCGGTCCAAAACTTGATCCGAATAACCCGATTGACCCAGTGACCCGTTTTAGCTCTGATGCCAATAATGTGCAAGACTGATGTGCAATCGTTCGAACTGGATAATTCGCTTAATATTTTAAGGAAACTTCGTCCAGAAATTTCGTAGTTTCTTGAATTTCTAAAGAAAAATGGCTTTCCGTACAGACTAAGATACCGACGTTGACGTATGTGGGAAGAATGCACTTTCAGAAAATGCGACTGTGAAGAGAACGTTTTTAACGTGACTTACGAGCGGAATAGAAGTAAACTGAGAAACACAGCAAGAAAAAAAGTATCTCCTTCAGTTCAGAACGGCCCACCTAGAAAACTCTGTGACCATTACGTGACAGCAATGA
The DNA here is from genome assembly GCA_022664845.1 of Lepisma saccharinum. Taxonomy (NCBI): domain Eukaryota; kingdom Metazoa; phylum Arthropoda; class Insecta; order Zygentoma; family Lepismatidae; genus Lepisma; species Lepisma saccharinum. Next base: position 8,516 of record JAGDQP010058599.1, read on the forward strand.
AGATAACTTAATGTAAATGTGCATATTTCGTGTTCTCGGATTCTGAAATGTGTTTCAAACTGAAAAATGGCTCACCATGTTCTATGAATGGAATATCTAGGCTGAAGAAAACTGAAATGGTAACAGTAGAAATGGGCAGTGTTACTTGGACAGATTTACACACCTAGAGTGGTGGCAACTGCTGAGGAGGTTTGACGTCAGAGTATAAAAAAAAATACGAGGACCTTTTGCCTCCAACCCGAGGCTCATCAACATGTAATAAATCTACTACGAGGAAACTTGTCTCTCCACTCAGAACATGACTGTGGATTTAAAAGACACACACACACATACACAAGCATACACATACACACACATACACGTACACAAACAAACATGCATATACAGTACATACTTTTATCGGTATTCTGCCCAGAGTCAAGCTAATGACCCGAAGTTTTCTTAGCAAAGTGAAGCGATGGTAGTTTGCATTACTTTCATCGTATAAGGATAATGTTCTAAAGTTATTACAACTCATAAAATTATATAAGTCCCCCACATACGGCTGAAATAGCCTGAGTCCAACTTGGAATAAGGTTTACAACACATCGGAAGGTATACAGTGGTCTCTGGTACAAGGCCGTTATAAACATACACTGTTATGTTTACTTACTAGGTGGTCCACTGAAAAATGAAGTCGTTGTTTCAGCCCATCTCGCAAATGCTCTATCGGATTCAGATCCGGAGAATTTGGAGGCCAGGTCAACACCTGGCACTGTTAATCATGCCTTTGAAACCATTCCCGAATGGACCGTGAAGTGCGAGATATCCTGTTGAATGACGCCACCTCCTGCAGAGAATACTACTGACAAACAGATTAACATTGTCTGCATGGGGACGCAGTAAGTGTTACCGGTCAAGTGTAGTTCCATAAGAATGATTGACCGTACGATTTCGCAGCACAACATGACATAAAACATCACACCTGCTCCACCAACTTGTTTATTTCCCACGATGCATACTGCTGCCATGCCATCCCGTTGCCACGTAAATGGCGCACATAAACACGGCTACACAAATGCTGCGAGAAAAACCGGAATTTATGTAATCGTAGATACTTGTGACAATGAACAGGAGTCAACACTGGCACTGAAGCTAGCCTAAGGTTACGTTGCTCTATACGCAGGAGTGTTGTGACACATTACTCACACTACCTCCATTTAATTTTTTTTGCCACAGTAACCCTGATAGCAGGACACGAACCTGTCTCTCCAGTGCCATACGGGGTCCGCTAAAAAATAAATAAAAAAATGAATTGTTCATATGATTTTGAGTTTTGTCTACACTATGCGTTCTTCTTAAAGAAGTCTTCCGGCTTAATCATTAATCGGAATGTTGTAAAAAAAAATCCATCTTGCCATGTTACCAAACAGAAAAGATCGTTCATTTACATCGTCTCAGAAACAGAAACGTTGTATTGTCAACTTGCACTTTTTTTTTTATATTTGATTCTGTGACTCTGAACAATTTTATGACTTAATAGATAAAAAAAATCGGCAACGCAGTTTATGGTCAACATTACAGTTGAGTTACTACTAGAAGAAGGTCTCTGTTGAGAGTACTATAAGTATAATACTTGGGCAGAACGAGGCAACATCTTTAAGAAAATAGGGGGATAGGAATTACCGAAGAAAAATATCCTTACTTTTCTGAAATTCTAGTGTATCTGATCTTATTGGCGTCTATTACTTTAGAAATAGAAACGCTTTCCGACGTTTATAAACTTAAAGACGAGCATAATCACAAAAATTATTTAGTTAAATTAGAAATTATCCAAACGGTTGAAAAAATAAACATTGTAATGTTTGGAAGGAAACACAATAAATTAGTGTAGAATAAAAAAAAAATACAGGAAAGCAGAAAAACATGACAAGAAATAGACAAGAAACAGCTGAATAAAAGGATAGGCTGTGATCTTAGTAGTAGAAACGAACATTGGAGAGCGTGTTTCTAAAATGTGCTTGTGTTCAGTTGTTTCACCACACCCTTTTAGCACAAGACGGGCATGAAAAGTTTTTTTTTTTTTTTTTTGTCACCGCCTCTGTGATGCGTATGCGAAGTTTTGAATGAACGTGAATCCTTTGCCAACAAGCCACAAAATGTTAACGTCGCATCAGATGAAGCTTATGTGTGTTTTATTTTGGATAATGTGTGGATAATGCTCGTTTGTATGACAAGAAGTCCTCTGGACAACGCCAGAGCCCACTCTTCAAAGGCCCGTTCTTCCAGTCGTCAACTATTTATTGATAGGAGGGGTTACAAAACTGGGTAGTGCTGACAACGGGTGTTGGCTGACCAACGTTTTGGAGTCCAACACCCTGTCTGTAACCAAACCCGGTTCTATGCAAAGAGAAAAATAGGTGGAGACGAAACTCTGTTGGAAGGTTCTATCGACGGCTAGCAATTTATACGGTAGTCACTCTCACACTAAGAGACAGTGAGGACATACAGATCAAGAGCATCAGTTCTTTAAGATTGTTATTTTCACCTAGTATAGCCACTGCAAGAAAACGAGAATTCAGTGCTGAATATTGATGTGTTCTATGTTCGAGTTGTAGCTTACCAACAGTGATTTAGGCGTTTGTTACATTTTCCTTGGAGGTGGCGAACAGAGTTTATATCAAAGAGGAACAAGATCGTAGGTGTGGATGTTTTAATGTGTGATTTAGTGTAATGCTCACGTGATATTACGCATATTGAGGCTATGGAGAGTTCTTTATTAGTTGTGAGTGCACAATTATTCAAGAGCTACGCAAGGATATAAAATATCTTCTTATGTTGTAAGTTGATGGTGAAAAGTCTAAGAGAAATTAAGGTACGTATTATTGCTTACTAAGAGCTCCCGCCTACGCGGGATTGACTGCTATTGGCAACGAACTACAATCGGAAATTTGACGCTAGAAGAGAAACAATTCAATTGCTGTGTCAATACCGTGAATAATAACAATAAAATTTATTGTGGTGTCTAACTAATTATAACTAGTTTGGTGTGTTCTGTTCTGATACATCAATATATACTCAGATTCGTTACAAACAAACAATCGAACTATTCTACAAGAAAAGGGTTCGCATTGCCATAGTACGATACGTGACAGTAGGAATTACATTGTGCATTCCTTTGTATCGAATGTTAGTTCCACATAGTAGCATTATGCAGTCTTTTGGGATTAGAATTGAATTGAATTTATTTAAGGCCTTTAGGCATCTCTGACTCAGGTCGTCTTGGAATTAGAACTTTTCTCATTGGCCATTTCCTATGATTTTAAGTGCACTTTACCAAGACTTCAGTGCACTGTTTATTTCCTGAATTTATACAGGATGGAAAAATTCTGAGAAATGTCAGGATAGTGTGGTTTCGAGACTAGCACCCCCACCTATTTCTGAAGCTGGATTTGTTTATATTTTTGTTATTTTTAATGTATAATTTAGTTTCGTTTTTTCTTATGATAACATAATTTTCTTAAACGTGCTAACGAAGCTAGAAATGATCGGAAATCTCATGCTTCGAAACTTCAAAATTAGTTAAGAGCATGCAAATTCTGAGGACTGGAATGCGAAAATTAGCTGAAAAAGTGTGTCTTAATTTCTTATCTTCAACACTACATTAAGTTTCCTTTCTTTTATTTTTAACGACATTAGTCGTAGCACTACACAGCTAGTCAAAGAAAGATCTGAAGAAATATCAATTTTCGTGAAGCGTCTTACTGCTGCAGAATACTAACAAAGAAGGCCTATTATAAACACGTGACTTGAAGTACATTTACGTCATTGTCTGTCGTTTGCGTTGGGTGGCACGAGCTCTTTCAAGAGGCGGCAGGATTCGCGTAGCCTCGCGCTCAGCATTTTCTTTCCACAATTTTAGGAACAATACTAAATAAAACATAATATTATAATTCTGGATTCCCAGCGGTATAAACATTTGTTAATTTAATAATAATAAAAAAAGACTAAATTGTTTTAGTTGTTACTTCTAG
>JAGDQP010058601.1:0-12527 GCA_022664845.1 Lepisma saccharinum
TTAGTGTTATCAGCTGATAATGGAACCGCCTTATCGGTCAACATAATTCTGACTGTTCTATTTCCTTTCGTGTTAACTAAAATTCTGGTATATTTGGGACATCATTTCAGGACGCCGTGACGCAGATCACGAATTCGGTAAAATTCCGGGAAACCCAGGATGTATATAAATACGCGGTTTGAACATAATTAATAACATCACGAACAAATGTCAAAGAAGGAAAACCGTCACATTTTTGCCTATGGAAAATGGGTGACCTATGGGAAATTAGAAATTTCCCACCTTGTTTTATTCATCGGACCTTGCACCTAGATATTTCAGTCTATCCCACAGTCCCCGATACTATCTAGACGGCAAAAACGCTAGGAAACGTGGAGAACGTGTAGCTAACAGCGGGCGATTTTCTTTCGTCCAAATGCAGAGCTATCTTTAAACTTATATTTAAAAATTGGTTAACAGATGGCAGTGTTGTAGAGTCAGGAAAATGTCATTACGATGATTGAAGGCTGTGTTGCAAATATGTCTTTTTTTCATTTCTTTATTGTGACTTAGAAACGCCATCATCTATGAAGCCACTCAATACGATGGCTTTAATTTGCAAGTAGATTTCACTTGGTCAATATTTCCCCCCAATTGAAATACAGAAGAGATCAAACCCATAATAATATCAACCATGTCTAAAATGTTCAAATATTAATCAATTTGAAAGTTTCAGCGCGAATCGGAAATCATTTCTTGAACCAACCGTAGCAGACTCACCACCAAAAAATTGGTTCTGCTTTAATTTGACTTTGTTCGTCTATTCATAACGCAAGAACTCAGCCGAAACTGATAAGCAGATAAAAGCTGATTTCTGATTTGGATTCAGCGATCTGGATTTATCCGGTCATCTTTCACTCGGTGATTCTGAAACTGGTAGGACCTTTACATTTGGTTAGCTTTCTCCCTTTAAAGAATTCACCCTGATTTTACTATACGCACGATGCCATTGGGTTCATCCTAAGTTCACCCAAAGAACTTTGAATGTATTTATTTATAGCCTTTAGGCATCTATGGCTTAGTCCGAGATAGGGTAGGGGAAGAATCCGTGAAGGAGTCGGCCAAGGCCCAAGTTCAAGTTACCATCCTAGTATCTGCCTGGTGTGACTGAAGGAAAATCCTGAAATAATGTCAGTCAGAATAGTTGACCGCTGGGATTGGACTCAGGAGTCAGGATCTCCCGAATGCAAAGCCAAGGATCTACTACTGAGCTACGGCTACTCGGAACCATGGGAAGAAACTCCCATGAACTCATTTCCGTACACAACACACACTTTCCCAGGAATTTCGGCCGCGTCCAGTAGATCACCTTGAAGGAATCAAATGAGGGAAGTGAACTTCGCACTTGGGTGATCCTCGATCTCACTGACAATGTTGAATGTTGAAGAACTGAACACGGGGCGAAATTTATCGGAAAATATGTACTGGAAATGAGTTCATGAGAGTCTGTTCTGTACAGAAAAGGTCTCGGAAAGTTTCGAGAAGAACGAACTCATGTCCAAGATGAGGAGTGTTACCATACTACCGGGAACTTTCTTCAAGGAAGAGTTCAAAAACTAGTGCTCCGTTTAGACCAATGAATGAATGAAAGTGAAACTTTGCAAAGAAGTAGCAAAGCTATTGACGTAACTTTTGTATATGTTGACATCCTTGTGTTAATATCTTTTTGCATCTCACCGGAGATTGAAAGAAGAACATCCCTCGTATATTGTAAGTGGCGAGAAAGTTAAAAAAAAATAATGAAGGACGTTTTACTAAATTACTTCTAGTAACGATGTTGTGAAGAGGAAAACGGATAAACTTTACAATAAAAGAAAAAAGGAGATTACACTCACACAATGTATCATGATTTCCTAATTGTATATATATCGGAACTATCAGAAGATTTGTTGCTATATTTTTTTTAAAGTCTTTATTCTCCCAGTCAATGATAGCTCATTGTTCTGTTATTGTGTTGTGTGAGGTTATTCGCCCGGTAGAGAATCTGTTAAGCCTATCCAGGGGGTAAGGTTTAACAATGCTTTTATCTGATGTAGCTCTCTGCAGGAGATCTTCACCATTACCGGGACGAAGACCATACTTCATACAGAAAACAAGCTAACCTTAAAAGTTGCACAACGCAGATTACTTTCAACAATGTCTTCCGTTTGCAATGAGAAGTTGCTGATCTCCTTGTACCTTTAACAACTTCCCATTGTTGTCTAAAAAAAACAATAAGTCACTCATCATCGTCTTTTGCATTATATATAAAATTAAGAGAAATCTTAAAGCAAGGAAAAATACCCTCTTTTCAGCGTCAATGGCTCATTTTGCCTATCTTAAGTGGTGGCTTAACATCATATTACATGCTAAGCCTTCAAATTGTATTATATTAGTGCTTTAAATAAGCTTTAGATCATATTACATCGAGGCCTACCACACAGAGTAGCATATTCCAGGAATATTATAATTTTACCTCGATTTTCTGGAAATATTTCTGAAATATTGGCAATATGCCGGGAATATTTTCCAGGAATATGATACTTGGCATCTTGAAGAACTCATAAATCGATTTAATATTTTTAATACCATTCTCAGACAACAAAACTATTAATGAACTTACAACACTGTGTCCAATAATCTTATATATTAATGCTACAGAGATTTAAATCAGTGCTTTTCAACCTTTTAATGTTCACGGACCAGCAACAAAATCAAGGACCGGGACATGCCAGTAAGTTCGAGATTTATTTAACGTTAAAAAAGATACTAGGTCATCTTCCGATTCTTCTTGTTTTGGTGACGTAACAATCTTTTGACATGCTATGGTACCTACATCTGAACGCATTTTTCTATTTGTCTGTTTTCCTGTGGGCGATAGTGTGCCATACAAGCTGAGTGCAGATCATATAAAATATTCAAGTTGAAAGGTTGTAGTCTGACCAAATTGCAAGCGTCAAGATAAATAAATGAAGGTATATAAGCCAAAATTTGTAGTCAAATTTCTCTCTAACGCAATTCGTTTAGGAGGCAGTGTGTTTAAGAGTCTGAATGCATATAATGCAGAAATACTATATAAAAAATGTTGAAGTCTTACAATATTAAAACCGACCTCAGAAATCAAGATCTCTGAACCCAAATTTTAAGTATTTTCTTCGAGCTCCTCTCTATTTCTCAAGATGGATAGTGATTTTAGATATACCCTGTACCATAATTGTAATGCATTAAATCATTAACAGGGACGTTCACAGCAAAAACACGTGATTACTATTGCGTAATATTAAAATTAACACCAGCGTCATATTCTTAAAAGTTACAAAAATAATATCTGTTTTGTTTATATATATAAATCTGTGTTTTTTTCGAAGCTTTTTGTACATTTTATTTTTACAATTAGGCGTATATCTCTTATCTTGAAGTTTATAGAATCAAAGTAAATTTTCTGGAAATGAAGAAAAGTTAATTAATGCTTTTTTTTACAGATGTTCACACCTTAAAACATGAAACCTTCTTTTAAGAATACTCTGTATATAACATTTCTAGTTAGTAAACCAGCTTACTAAATATAAACAAAACACTGTCGATATTCTTAGCCATAATAAAAACTAATTCCAAATGTTTACGAAAGAATAATACGTTTGCTTTCTTGGGAAGAAAGGAAGGAAAGGAGACAATCGGAATACGACTCCGCCCAGAGTGTCTTCATTTTCCTTGTAAAATAGCAGCAGGTATTCGCTCGTTGTCGCTGTCGTTTCAGCAGTTATTATTCTTTTTAGCACGAAGAAACATAGAAATTGGAAGCAAACGTAAGAAGGGGAAAATATGATTTGAAGAGGGAAAGATGGTACTAAATGGGATGGAAAGGAAGTAAGCAGAACTTGACATCCAGTTGGCTGACTGCATCGTTAATAGCGCGCAGCGAATGCGACATCTAGTAGAGAGTGTTGGAGTTATGTAGTAAAGAAATATAAAATAAACTAATGGGAAGGGAAGAAAACGCTTTCTGAAGAACCGAACCCAAGTTAAAAGGAAAACACAAGATGACTACAATGTAAGACACACAGAGAGACAGACAGATCAATATAATTATATTTTCCACTCTGATGCTTCCACCTCATCATCTCTCGCTCTCGAAAAAGACAAAGAGAAGAAGACAAAAGGAAAGTTGTGTTTCATGTCTGCATTTTCTGGTCGTTTTCTAGCGGAAGAGAAACCATCATTTTAAGAAATGCGGAACGTTATAGCCTGTATTTCTCTTCTCTCCCTATCTTTCTCTTCCACTATTCTTTCTTCGTCTTTCTTTTCGTACTATCTAATTCTTGCCTTGCTGACTATTTGAATTCTTCTCTTCTATCTATATCTTCTTTCCTTACCTTTCTTTAATGTTTATTTCCTTTATTTATTCTATGTTTATTCATTCTTTCTTTCATCTATCTTTCTTTAACTCTTTCTCTCTTTCATATTAAATTTATCCTCTCTTTATTATTCTTCCATTAATTCTTTTTCATTAATTCGTTTCTTGCTATCTATCTACCATTCTTTATTTAATTCTTTCTTTTGTCGTTTAATATTTTTTTCATTAATTCTTTATCTTTATTCTTTGTTTCAATTATTTTTTTCCTTAATGAGCTCTTTTGTTTTCTAATATTTCTTACTCAGTATTCATTTATTTGTTCCTTTCTTTTTTATTTCTTTGTTTTAGTTTTCCTATTTGTATTTTTCCATATATTCTTCTGCTTTCATTTCTTTCTCCCTCTGTTTATTCCTTTCTTGCTAAAACCCAAATTCTACAGATCAACTAGAAACATCATATTACAAAATATTGCATTATCGAAGTAACTATTTTTTCCAAAATAAATTGATTGAAGCAACAACAAATAATTCAATTCAATTCAAAAACAGAATATACAACCTGATTGTCCTATGATTGGTACTTCAATCTTCATTCCTTTTCTATAATTCAACAATAGTCAACGTTCTTATAAGACAACAATGAAATTTGAAGAGTGCAGGGAAAGAAGTGTATGCATGAAAGGTTATTTCTTGTAAAACGCATTTTAAAGTCTAACTCGACAATTTATTCCCATGTATTTCATATTCTTAAAACGGCTAGAACTTGCGGATTATTTCCGCTTTTGGATTGAAACTTTCTGAAGTGTTAGTTGTCATTGTGTATTTACCTGTTACAAGTGCAAACTCATTTTTTTTTATGCACCCCCTTGTTTTCCTATACTGTACTATATGGTGATTGTTGATGATGCAATAATACTCATGGCTTTCTTGAATATATGTCATGTATTGGTATTGTCGTACTTTCTCGTAATTGAAAGGTGATCTTACACAACATCCATATGCACAATATTCCTGCAAGAGAAAATAAGAAATAAACAGTTGAAGGGGGGAAGGGCGTAGGAGAGAAGGTCATGTTAAAAATTTGTCCTTCTTCTCCCTATTTTATCACCTAATTTGTCCTCTCATCGTTTTCTTCTTCGTATATTGACTTCTCCAGTCAGAATACAGAAGAGAAACAATGCTTTTCAACCCTGATAATCATCTCCGAGGTCCTTTTATTTTTTTTTTTACAACAGACTGTGACAACAGGGAGGGGAAGCGAACAAAGGAACAGCCACAACTGCCATAATGTAGTCAGATTTCATCATTCATCGTGCCACATAACTTACGTTGATGATGCATTAAAACTACCCACATAATGTCCCTGATGTTTCTTTCGGTGACAACTCGCACTGGCTCTCAAAACATTTTAGCTCAACTGCTCTTCCGAATAACGATGGGAGGGAGGGGACGGGGGAGCAGAGGAAGAATAAGCACCATGTCCATTCTTATTTCATTAGCTAAGACACATTTCACATATTCATCCATATACATATGTAGCTAGAGAGTATGTGTGTGTGTGGGGGGGGGGGGGGGGCAACAGTTGCTGAAAACATTAACGTAAAGCAAAATATATTTTTGTGGTAATATATAAATAGAGAAAGGTGGAGTCTTAGTATAGTAAAATGGACAGGAATAGGACTAGATTTAAAAAATAAAATAAAATGTGTCAGTCTATTGCGTAGATAGCTATCGAAAGAAAGTAGCTAGATTGTGTGAGTTGTAATTTGATATGCTAGGAAAATTTGATATGTTGTTTCTTTTTATTTTATCTCAAATCTTAAAAAAGTATTCGTACATGCGCTCCCCCTTTTTTGGAGAGATTTTTTAAAAGTAGTAGACAAATGAGAATCAACAATAATATTTTGGGGAAGGGCCGCAAATGAACACATCCACAATTTCAATACCTTTTTTTTTTTTGTTTTGGATGATTTTTTTTTTTGAAACTCTGGCCTATTATGTCATACTTTGTGGGGTCTTCAAATCTCTCTCTGCTAAAAGGAAACGTTTCAAAATCCGAAGTAGTTAAAAATACGTATTACTCAGGTCGCTTTTCGAAATTTCAATATTGTTCTTAAAGTTAATGTAAAGCAACGATCTCCAACAAAAGATGTCAGCACTACGTCTGTATGTGTGATGTATTTTTTATCGTTGCACGAAATTTCAATAATGGTCCTACAAATTCAAGCCTAGGGAGCTCTTCTAACTTTAAGGGAAGTAAGTTCATAACCAATTCAAGAGTTCCATCAATGCCGAATTTTAATTTTCTTTTCTGTTCATTGTTGAAAGAGTTTCATTGTTATAAGTTTTTGATATTCACAACAATCAAGCGATTGCAACAATGAAGAAAACTGAAAATAAAAAAATTGGCATTGATCGAACTCTTGAATTGGTTATGAACTTTCTTCCCTGAAAGTTTGAACTCTCTAGGCTTGAATTTGTAGGAGCAGCATTGAAATTTCGTGCAACCAGAAAAATACAAATACATTAGACATTTACGGAGGTAGTGCTACCATCTTTTGCTGAAGATCGTTGCTTTACATTAACCTAAAATTTTTCCAGTATTGCTAAAGATTTTTTTAGGTGGTAGTGTGAGTACCAAGGCGTCTTAAGGTTTGAATCCAACAGCATTAAGAAAGGAAGAGTTTTGCCCTATTGATGCTGGGTAACGATGCTCACTAAAGTCCAGCTAGGAACCTTGAGTGGGAAATTAATTCGTGACAAGTAAAAAAGCTAGCGAAAGCTTCAAGTATTCACCTAATCGAGCGGGGACGCAAAATGTGTACAAAGGTTCATTGTTTCGAGTGTTGTTTATTGTTCGGTACGTCACTTGTGACTACAGAAAATAGAGTCTATGTAAAGCTTCTCAATAGCAACGTAGAGATGTAAGTGATGTAGGATTTCCGTACTTACTGCTTTTATTTGCTAAGATGCACAGGGTAGTGGGCACCGCCAGGGAGGGGTCTTAGGGCCATTGTGTCACAATAATACTAAGTAACCCAACATAATTAGGAGATACACGTGTTATCCTACAACGAGGTAGAAGCTAACATTATATGAAACGTCATGAATGACTTTCTTAATTCATTATTTTGACAGTAAGACTTTGAGGCTCATTGAATCGGAACTGTCTGTCAGACAGAGCCTGATGTCTCAGACCAGACGATCACCGCAACTGGCGCCTTGCTTTTAACGCTGCGAAAATTGATTGTGTTCAATGTGTATGTCTTGTTACTTCGCTATCACGTGATTTAATTACTATACAGGGTTGTAACAGCCTAGTTGCTGTTCCATTTTTATATTTATTTTCTCCCCTTTTATTTTCTTAGTCTCCGTTTTGTTTTCTTTCAGTGTGTTCTCCTTAGCTCATTCTCTTTGGTTGGTTTTAGACTCTTTGAGCGTGTTCCGCTTGGATTTTTCTTTGGATTTTTATCGTTATCCATCCAGGTTTTCGTTAGTCACGCAGCAATGACTTGGATCTAACGCTTGTTTTTGATTGGCCCTAGTCAATGCTTCGTGACTTGTTTTTTGCTGATTGGTGTGAATCAGCCTTCTTCTCCGTTTGCTGGGAGAACTGCTCTCCCACGCCATGTTAGTTCAGTTCCAATTTTTAAAACGAGACGAGTGGATGCATGGGCTTTCCGTCACCTGTTCTTCCTAAGCCCTGTCTACGAGAGGTAGATATAAATACTAAATTTAGCATAATTTTCGATTTAGACTGTTTTCGTTTATACCGGAGAATATATCATTCGAATTAAGAAGAATTAAACCGATACAAGTGCTAACAGGACTTTTCAGCGACATCATTTCGGAATTTCCAACTCATTAAAATTTTATATTATTTCTGTTTTGAGATTATTTATCAGTATGTACAATATGTTCTAAATTTTAGTATGGGGCCGCTATTGACCGAATTCTTACATTATAAATATCGGTTCGTTGGATTTTAATAATCATATGCCAATTTCTCGTCTCCAGTTTTCCATATCTATTCGAAATTCCCGGTTAGTTATGTTTGACAGCTACCGCATATTTTCCTTACTTGATCAAATTAGCAACATGTCTGTTCGACTATCTTTGCGTACCGTTTTCATGTTAATAGTAAATTTTAATTTATTCGACGTGGTTCGATAATTTTGGTTTCAACTCCAGCCACTATTCTCCAATGAAAAAGTCATATTTTATAACAATATTTTGTATTTTCAAAATTTATTCAGAACGTCTTTTGTATAACGTAGTAATCATCTGTAATGACGTCACACAATTATTAAGGTTAAAATGATTCTTTCATTACCATGCATTTTGGACTAGAACTTCTTTTGCGTAAGTAATACTGTACTAAAACTTTTCTAAATTATACAACAATATTTCGGAAATAATTTGTGAAAAAATCAATGAAATTTGTTAATTATTACAGAAATTATGGACATTTATGTGTGACTACGTAACTTTCAGTTCTGCTTAATTCAATGTATACCAGCGATTCAAATTTGTTTGTTTTACAACTCAACTGTAATTCTGTTCAGATTCTGATAAAATTATCAAAGCCGAAAGCGTGAAATATGTACATTCAAAGCAATAAATTGAAATTCTGAAATTTTTATATTTCTTCGAAAACAATCTTGAGTTTATATTCAGTGAACGTAGTGTAGAAACCTCTCAGTTAACCAGGTACGATCTAAGGCATTAGTTGATAATCCTCATACAGTGTTTAGTAAAATTTATAATGTGCAGTGAGTTATTTAATGTTTGACTTGATATCTATTGGAAATTAGCTACAAATCGTTACGTGAAGTTGACAGCAATTGATACTCATTATTTCTGTGTTTCGGTAAACCTATCGTATTGAGTGATGTGATTTTTAATTAGATTAGATCGGTTCATAAATCCGTAGACCAGTGGTAGGATTCTTTCGCCAGCTGAGAAGTGATGACTTGGGAAAGGAACTATATATCGAATTTCTGGTTATTTCTGCGTTGAAATATGAAGTGACTCCAGCATGTGATTTGTGTGAATATATATTTTTTGCGTTATGACACTACGTTTGGATTGAGTTGCGACCGTCATTCGTTGTGTTCGTTCGTCTTTATTTCAGGAATTGCGATTCCAGACTACAGGTGTGGGCCCTACTAAGGTAAAGGTAAGACATGGTCTTTTGCCACCCTGTAGACTTCGAAGTGAGTAAAGACATAGTATGAGTCACATATGAGTCGTTTTGCGTATCATCGTTTGAGATTAGTTCCCAAGTAAAGATTTGCGTTTTTCTTTCTTAATCTGTCGCTAATCTGAACCAGCTGGTACTTCGGAGTATGAACTGACGATCTAATTAAAAGATTGGAGGTGTCGCCTTACCGGTATTTCCTCCCTCGATCTAAATTATTTTTTTACAGCGATCACAAGGATCTGGAATCCTCTTTCCCAGATATTCTTAAATCTGGAAGGCATTTCTGCGCCGCTCGTCTGGGGTGTAGAAAATGTTTGGAGCTAGAGGTTAGGTTAGATGCGTTGCGTGGGTACTCTAGGCTCCTGGCGACCCTATTTGTCTGTGTGATCCACTTTTGGGATCAATAGGTTGGGGACGTTACAGTTTTTGTGCGACTCCAGCCAGGATTGCCAAAAAAATCTGTGCGTTTTCAGGGTGTTCATAAAAGTTACTACCTGATAACAAAACAATAATACTTTCGGCCCTACTTGAGGAGTGAAATTGCATTAGCGTAATCCAAAATTACTTAGCTAAAGCGGAAGTGTCATTTAATGAAACCTAAAGCAGTGGCGTACCGTGAGAGGTGATGTAGGGCGCGCACGCCCCCTCCTTAACGGAAAATATTTTTTATAGCATAATTTAAAGCATTAATCTAAGAGAATATTAATTGGGGGGATAAGAGTTCCCCATTCCATCATAAAACTTAGCAATATAAAGGAAAATATGGTAAAAGTTATGCTTAAAAAAATCACCTAGCTGCAAAATATAGAAAATGTCCCATGTTTGTTCTAACTACGTCACCCTTCAAGAAAATCCTGGCATTTCCCGAATTTACTTGCAAATTAAAATATTTGTTTCACCTGTCTCTGCGTATAGGTGAAACTAATGGTAACTTAGGCTACCATGGGCGGATTTAGGAGAGAGACCCTGGAGGGGCAAAGAGAGATCCAGGGGGAGGGGACAATTACTTTAAAAGCTATCTTTTAGAATGGAACATTTAATGTTATTCTGAACTGACTGGGGGGCAATTCCCCATGCCCCCTCATAAATCCGCCCATATAGGCTACTAAAGTTATACTTTATTAAGAGCCGCGCTAGCCTCGTTATCCGCTAGATGGTGCAGCAGGAGGTTAGTGGCGGGAAAATCTACAGGAACATATGTACTGGCAATAGGAAATACTTTTTAAAATACAGATTAGCATTTAGAATATAGAAAGAAACCGTTTTCTTTTGGAAGAAGTTGGTAACACTGCTTTTTGAATAGAGGAAGCATTTTCTTAACTATTCTCAAAACCAAAAGACAAATGCAAGGGCTGCTGGGTAGAAAAATGTAGTTGGTCGCCATTATAGTATAACTCAACCCTATCTTTTTTTCTGTCTGTGGATTTTGTGTGTGTGTCTCAAGTCTTCACATACAGGTACATAAAATATAGATCCCGACAATAAATCTTAACTGCCAATAAAAATGCGTATCGCGGCTTTGAAAAACGCTTTTGTGTATGCTTACGTTTCGACAGAGAGAGGCTAGGGGCGGGGAGAAGGTGTGGTTGTATGTTCAGAGATACCAGAATATTACTGGGCAAGCCGATAAAATAAACATTGAGCAAAAAGATGTCAAGCATTTTATATGTGCTTGTGTGTCTTATGTGTGTGAACCATTTGCGTTTGCCTTTTGTTTCTCATCTCGACCCCCTCCCCTTTCCCTGCCCCATCACCACACTTCCCATTTCTTGATCAATTCTAGATAACAGAAAACACTTATATATATCTTGTCTTTTCATTTCTCCTTAGTTTTATTTTAAAAAAGAGGGAGGTGAAGGAGTTTTTCCGTCAGTCATGAATATTCAATTGAGGTTTTGTGCTGAGTTAATTTTTATTTTCTTATGTTAGTTGGTGACATAGCCAACCAAGCCTATTTTCTCGTTTCTTGTCATCTGAGAAGAAGGAGGGAATATCGTATGACAACTTCTATATATTTTTCTTCCCCCCTTTTCTTGGCAATTCGTCACTCTCCCCATTTTTGCTGTCCAGTATGACGCCATTTTGTTTTGTGTAAAAAGTCGTTACGATGTAAGTGTACTATTGGGTTTTCGACTTCAAGGCATAAATATCAATAAGACTAAATTATATATGATACTAAACTGTCATCTTTTGATGGTTCTCCCAACATCCTAAAAGCATTCATGCTGAATCATAGATGTGTAAATGAGAAATAGCAACATATAAGTATGAAAAGATAAGCACGAACATATAAGTTTTCTTGGGTAACGTTTTTTTAAGATCATCTACAAAATCATCTGAATAGATGTAGTTTCTTCTTCACAGACAATATTCTTGTTGGTTATCAACTTAAGGTTAGTGTAAAGCAACGATCTCTAACGATAGGTGGCAGCACTACCTCTGTTTGTGTGTGTGTCTAATGTATGTATTTCATTACACGAAATTTAATGCTGCTCCTTCGAATTCAAGCCTAGAGAGTTCACTTTCAGAGAAGGACGTTCATAGGCATTTTAATAGCTCAATCTGTGCCGATTCTTTTATTTTCCTTTTTGTTCATTGTTGAAAGAACTTCATTGTTGTAGGTTACAAAAAATTACAATAAAAAAATCGGCACGGATAGAACTCTGGAAATGGTTTTGTACTTTCTTCTCTGATAGTTTGAACTCTCTAGGTTTGAATTTGTAGGAGCAGCTTTGTAATTTCATGCAAAAAAATACATTAGAGATATACGGAGATAGTACTGCCATCTTTTGTTGGAAATAGTTGCTTTAGACTGACCTTAAAACTCTTTCACAGCCGTGGCAGATTTAGGACTCAACATGGTGGTCGTCACATTGACAACAGTGAATCCATTTCCAGTTTCTGGTTTGTGGATGCGCATTTTATAAAGAATCTTATAATTTTTTTTTTTTTT
>JAGDQP010058602.1:0-12527 GCA_022664845.1 Lepisma saccharinum
GTAGGTTTTGGGATTTGAAGAATGGTACCTGTTGTTTGTGTTATGATATATTGTTGAAATTGGTCTTTGTCGTGGTGTGATCTACTGTGTATATTGATGTCCGCCATTATCAGATAGTGTCGAAAATTGTCAGAAACGAATTTAAAAAAGGAGTGTGGTATGGCATGCCCTGGTCGGATGTATATTGTTGCGAGAGTAATGTAAATGCTCCTATAATAAAGTGTGGTGATCATAAACTCGGGCAAATTTGGAAGGGGAGCATGGTGCAGGCGATGTGCAATGGTGGGAGAAAAGCCAATTGCTACTCCGCCATTTGCCCGTAATGCTGGGAGGGAATTATCTTGCCTGAGGAGTGTAAAACGTGGGATTTTACAGGATTGTTTCGGTGTGAGCGCTGTTTCGTTGAGTGCAAAAGCATGTATTTTTTCCTCCAGTAGTAGTAATTCAAAGATTTGTTTATGTTTGCTTAAAGATCGAATGTTCAGAAATAAAAAACTTAAGGCCATAATGAGGATGAAAGTGGTTGGGCGTTTTTGGAATATAAGTTTAGACTTCTGTTTCATATACAGTGCTATGGAAGTGTGCATATGGTCCGGAGTATGTGGCGTTGAAGTTGACTTTAAGAACTGTTCGTGCCGCATATTGTATTTGTTGAAGAATATGATGGCGTTGAAATGGATGGATATTTTGTAAGACTAAAGTAGTAAAAGCAAGTACTTGTGCAACACAAAAGGGGTGTGAGATAGAAGTGACTGTTGTGGTTGCCTGGGTTGTTGCTTCGAGTGTTCTAATTGGTACTACTAGTTCTGGTTTTGTCTGTTCGGGTGTTGTCCGTGCTTTACATCTGTAACTAAATGTTGGATGTTGTTCATTACAGGTTGTGCATTTGGGTGGTGTTTGCGTGTTTGGGCATACTTTCGTCCCATGTGGTCCTGAACAGAAAGCACATTTCGGTTCGTTCGGACATTTGTTTGTAGGGTGAGAGTTGTAAACATGGCATTTTTCACAACGGACTGGCAGTGGAGGTGGTGAATGTGATGGTTCTACGCGATGCCTCTCTCTATAGATGTATGCACCATTTGTCAGTAAAGAGTTTATGGTATCTTGTGAGTTTGTTAATACTCGAACTAGATATGTTGGTCCGGCATTGCACATGATTCGAATGCACTTCGTTATTGTATGGCCTTCTTCTCTAAGTTCGGATTCTATGTCATCTGTATGAACCGTCGGCAGTACGCCACGGATAACTACAGATAGCGATGGTGGTCTGCGCGGTGGTGGTGGCTGTTTAAGACGTTTGTCAGTGAGCATGGTTATGTTGGCAGATTTACCGAAAACTTCGAAACTGTGCTTATTTCTGATGGTTTGTGCTAGCTGCTTGTCTGTAGACTTGATGATAACACCGTTTCTAGTTGGTTTAAGTTCTTTGATAACTGTCCGCGGTACGTATTTCAGGAATTGAAGAAGTAACTGTTTCATGTTTTCAAATTTTGTATCGAAGTTTGTTAACAGAAATGTGTGTTCCTGGTCCGGTTGTTCGTTGGCATCCTGCGCGGAGTTGTTGGTGTCCATCTGGTTACTATCATTGGAGTTTGAGTCACTGAGTGTATGCGTCCTTTTAGGTGGTGGTGAAGTACGTCCTGGTTGGTTGTCATATGGAGATCGAGATCTTGATCGTGATGCTGTTTCTATGTTTCGTCTCTGGCGTGGACCTGTTCCTAAAGTAGAGTAAGGTGGTGGGCCCGGAACTTGTTGAGGAAGTTGATGAAGTCCTATTTGCTGCTTGTCTGTCATATTGTCCGTGCTTAATATGTAGCAACAGAAAAACAATGATATGATGAGGAGAAGGTCACTGACGATGCTCAATTTCTGTTTAGCAACTGTTGTAAGGTGGGCCCCCGTTTGGAGAGGGGGGCGAGGTGACTGTCGCGGTGCGAGTGAGCCGATGATGAATAAGACGGGCTGTTGATGGAAATGTTAGATGATCAGTCAATGTGCAATGACTGCAAAACTCAAACTAACTCGCACCCTCCGACACTGAATAATGTCGTCAGTCCCAAGGCTATTACAATTTTTTTTTCTAGCCGCAGCTAGGACCCATCAGAGGGATGTACCCCCTATTTAGGGAAGGGAATTTATGGTAGAGGGGAGTTTTGGGGAAGGGAGATGGTCTAAGGGGAGTATGGGATCTGGTAACTTTTGTTTCTTAATTCATCTTTATTTACTTTATCTTTGGTGGACATTATGAGTTTTCCTCATAATCATTTCATAAGGTTATTGTCATTATCTTTAATATCATTGTTTTATTATTATTAGCTCAAGTGTGGTATGATGAGGAGAGATGAGATAGTGATATGGATATGAAGTGCAATTATCACAACACAACACAACACTTAGGAATGTTAATGGGCAGATGCTTGGTTATCTTCTTGTCCAGGGGTTGCTCTGGACATGATGTTGACAAGTGAGCCCTGTTAGTCCTTGATGATCACAGTGCAACGTATGAAGGTGAGAGATAATGCGGAATGAGTAAAGCCTTGTGTTCTTGGAGGAGAGCTGTGTCCGGATGATCTGGTGGTATGACATAGTGGTATATGGCAAAGAGTAAAGATAAAGGTGTTTGTGAGTGTCTAGGTGGTGTAGCCATGGTGGTATGTGAGTTGATGACGTCTAGAAGAAGTGGATGTTGTTGTTCGAGGTGTTTTGCAATGTATTTTTGTCGTAGTGTTTCAAGATGTAACAGGAGATGTGGAAACTTGATTCTCTCGTAGAGCTCTTGTGTAGGGCTTGGTAATTTCACACGGAAAGCGATTCGAAGTGCATGTCGTTCAAGTATTTGTAATTTTTTATAGATAGTCGGTGATGCAGCGATCCATGCTGTAAATCCGTATGTGAGAACTGGACGTAAAAAGACTTTGTATGTATTGATGATGATGTTTGCATTTAGTCCCCAAGTCGTACCAGTTAAGCGTTTTAGTAGGTTTAGTCTATTGGTGGCTTTTGTTACTATTTTCTGTAGATATGGACGCCAGGTTAGTTGGTGGTCGAGTATAAGTCCAAGATAGGTCACCTGTTTAGTGGGGCTGATGGGTTGATGTTGAACAGTGAGGGCAAGACGAGTTGGATTGCGACGGATACGGGTTTTGCGTTTGGGTGGAAGGAAGATAATGGCTTGTGTTTTATGAGAGTTTATAGTGAGACTCCACTTACTGCACCACGAGGTAAATGTGCTTATTGCATTGTACGGTTGATGTGCATGTTCATTGTACGGTTGATGTGTTGTATGGTAGGGCTAATGGCTAGAAATGCTGTATCATCGTACTGAAAAATATGTATATTTGGCTGCAGGGGAGGAATATCGGCTACAAATAGGAGATACAAAAGCGGAGAAAGTGCGGAACCTTGAGGAACTCCACAATGTAAGAAGATAGGATGGGAAAGGCTGGTGTTGATACTGATGTATGCTATACGATTGGAGATGAAGTTAAAGACGAATCGGATAATAGTGATTGGAAGATGGAAGAATTGAAGTTTGTATATGAGAGCTTTATGCCAGACTTTATCAAAAGCTTTTTCCAGATCGAACAGAACTAAGCAGGATGGAACTGAGGTGTTATAATGGTTAGTGATAGTATTAGTAAGTCGAAGAAGTTGATCATTGATACTATAAAATGGTCGGAAGCCTGCTTGATGGATTGGAAGAAGGTTGTGGTCTTCAAGATGATTGTGAAGGCGACTAACAAGGATTTTTTCTAGTGTTTTACTGTATAGGGATGTAAGTTGGATTGGTCTATAGGAAGATACAGCTTCTGGTGGTTTTTTTGGTTTGGGGAACATAAGAGTTTTGGACATTTTCCAGGTAGGTGGGAAGTATCCTGTGCGAAGGATGAATGTAAAGATCGAGGCAAGGAGTTGTAGGAATAAAGGAGGTGATTCTTTGAGATGGCGGTATGTTATGCGGTCGATCCCAGGTGCAGTAGTGCGTTTGCGTGCGATGGTGGTAGTAATGTCGTCCACAGTGATCGGTGCAGTAAGCGGGTGTTCTGGGAGAGGGTGGTTTGGATTAGGCTGTAGGAGTGGAGAGGATGTATTGAGTCTTTCTGCTGGATGAAGGCGAAATGGGTTGAAGGGAATAGTAGGTGTAAATATGTCTTGAAGATAGTCGGCAAAGGTATCGGCTTTTTCAGTGTCTGAGTGGAGCGCTTCGTTATTATGTATTAATGGGTATGTGGTTTTGCTATATTTGCCAGTGAGTGCGTTAAATCGTTTCCAATACTTTGTGGGGTGTGAGATATCCGCGAGGTGGTTACAAGTTTTTACTCATTGTCTTAGTTTGTAAGCTTTTATGTAATTGTGGACTGTACGTTGTAATTGTCGGTGAAGGCGAAGTGATTCTGGGTTTCTGGTACGTTGATAGTCTCTATAGAAAGATCGGGAGCGGCGTATTAATGGTAAGTAGTGTGGTGGCAGTTTAGGTTGGTAAGGATGGATATTACTGGTAAGAATGTGCTGATCTGATGCTGTTTGTAATGTTGTAGTAAGTATGTTCAAGGTGGAAGAAAGTTCTTCTTCGGTGATGGGAGGTGGAACGTTTGCGAGTTTGGTATTTATGGTAGTGCGATATCCATTCCAATCTGCTTTATCGAAGCGTAGTGTTGGACGGAGAACTATGTTGGAGGTTTGCGGCTGATGTTGGTGCTGTAATGTGAGTTTAATCGGCACATGATCGCTTCCTAATGGATCAAGAACATTTAGAGTGCAATGGGTGGAGATGTTAGCAGATGTAATTACAATGTCAGGAGTAGTATTAGATATTGGTCTGGTTGGCTTTGGAAGTTGATGGATCGTTCCAAAGGTTTGTTGCTGAATGAAGTTGTTGAAGTCTGCTTTCTCTCTGGCTGATCTACTATTATATTGATATCGGCCATAATAATATATGTACGGAAGTTATTGTCGATGTATGTGAAGAAAGACATAGGTATAGGATGGCCTGTTCGTATATAGATTGTTGCGATGGTGATATATAATTGTTTGAAGTATAGGGTAGTGATTAGGAACTCAGGAAGATTTGGAATATTTGTGATATGTTCTCTATAGGCGACATGAGGTGTGAAGCCTATTGCTACGCCACCATTTGCACGCATTGTTGGAATTTTACTATCTTGTCGAAGTGTATGGTAGCGTGCGATTTTGCATGGTTGGGCTATTACAACCACTGCTTTCCACTACAAGGTGTGGCTGTTAATAAACTACTGCAATACATACACTTTCACTTACATATATCTACAATAACACTCATATAAACTATTTCTTTCATTAGTAACAGTTCGTACATATTTTGGTATCACCATCCATTAAATGTCTTTCAGTTCAAGAAACATTCACACGCACTAACTCACTATGCTTGACTAATTGATATGTGCTGCCATCTCTGGGCCTCAATTCAACTACAACTGCTACATCGGCTAGGCTGTCTTAGTCCATCCTGCATTGTTTCTAACTGGCAGTAAAATACTCCATACTTGGTGTGCATATAACAGGCGGGAGGTAAACCAAATTTTCACCCTGTTATAGTGGGGCGAAATAACTAGGCCACAGTCTTTTGTTTTATCATAGAAGGTATTAGTCAGACCCAAATTAGAATACGCTGTTATTATTTGGAACAACCATTAACAACCAAATACGGTAGAAGCCGTCTAGTGACGTTTTATAAGAGTTCTCTGCTTCAAGTCTGCGTTAGGTATTATTCTTATACATATGAACAATAGTGTTCTTATTTTAATCTTGAACCCTTGTACAAAAGAAGAAAAATACTTGATAAGCATTTTCTAGAGGATATCTTTGCAAATAAAATCATGAAGAACGGTAATTCTTCAAGTGACGCTGACAAATGAGTCTGTCAGCGGCACTCGAATTCCAATGTATACAGCTAGTTTCGGATCTAGCAAACTATAAGTCCCAATTTGATGCTTGAACTTGCATTTGAAAGCTCATTGCCATACTAAGACAGAAAAAAAAAGAAAGAAAATGGGTCGGTAAGACCTCCCCAGGGCGGTGCGAAAAAAATCAAAATTTCACATTTCTGATGATAGCACTGACCCCAGAGCATATAGGCGACCAAAACTTGCGGAATCTTAATCTACGCTCCAATACCTATCAAACGTTGTTTCACACGTCAAAATCGGTGAAGGGGTTCAAAAGTTATGACTTTTTTTTTAGCCGAATCACAGAATTTTCACAAATGAAAGAAAAGTATTTTTCTGTCATTCTGTCTGTCTTTTTGTTTTAGCCCCAAATGGATGGTACCGGGGGGGTCAATTGCAGGTAAATCGAAGCTTATTTTTTATTCAATTTGAAAAAAATAAGATTTACTGTTTTCAAGGGACGGAGCCTACCATGGTCCAAAATCGACCTTTTATATGAAGCCTATGCACTTTTTAATAGGCAGCCTTACGAAATAAGTGATATCAGTATAAAAACTCCTTCGGGATAAAGAAAAAAGTGACGCAAGAATTCTATTCACAAAAGAAATTATATTCATTTTGCGAGTGATTTTCTTTGTCACTATCGCTGAAGGGAGGATACTAAATCTCTTAATTTTATTACGAAGGAAACACTTCCGCCATATTAACACAAAGAAAATCACTCGCCAAATGGATATCATTTCCTTTGTGAGTAGAATCAGTGTGCGAATTAACGGGAAGGTGGGGGGGATGCCCGGGATTCCCCATATGCCAAATAAGTTTCCCACCGTGACAAATTTATTTTTGGTACTTGCCAGGAACAAATTTCTCCCCCCCCCCCTAGATGTTTCGATCAAGATGAGATAGAAAATCGGAATATTTTTATTTGGCAGAAGTTGAAACTAGTTTCATGGAAGTGACCAGGGTGTATCAAATTTTACTAGCAGCTAAGAAGCCTATTTGGAAGCCATTTCTTTTGTGATGTTTATGAAGTAGCTTAATGTGAAAAATTTAGTATGATTGGTTTGATTTAGTAACCTGCTATTGGAAAATGGAACTCCCTCTCTCCGCTGCTCTAGTGGTTACCGTCGCTGACTGCTGATCGTGGGATCCCGGGTTCGATTTCCTGCTCTGCCAAGAGATTTTTTCCAAAGCGAGAGGGTCTGGAACGGTGCCCTCCAGAATCGTGATGTACTTGGGGAGCTGCTATGAATAAAAGACAGTGGCGATCATAGTTGAGAGCTTCGGCTCTCCTCTCCCAAGACGTATTCCCGCACCCCTGGCTAAAAAGTTTAATTCGCACACTGAGTAAAATTCTTGTCTCACTCTTTAACTGGTAAGAGTTTTTATAGCGATACAATGTACAGTACGTAATACCTATAGCTTAAAAATGCGTGTTACTTGGTGACAAAATGGCTATGGAATTTTCTTGCAAGAATTCTCCTACATTGTAATGCGAGTATACCTTATCCAAGAAGAGTTTCTTTAATATTTTTTTCTTAAAACTATTCAAGTTTTTTTTTATTCATTTCCTATGTGTGCTGGCAACTGATTGTATATTTTGACACCCATGAATTGGACCATTGTTGCACATTAGTTATAGTCTAGTGAAATACTGTATTGTTTGATCTTTTTTTCTAGTATTGTATTTGTGTTCTCTCACAGTTCAATCGTCATATGCAAGAAATGTGTTGTGTGACAATTTTTTTATGACATAACCTATGGGAAAATGCGAGATGAGATGTAGTTTGTTGTGGGTGACGAGACGGAGAGTTTAAGTTGATTCAAAGATGTAAAAGGATCAAGCTATTTAGTTTCTAGCATGTCCTGTAAAATTTTTATTTTTGTTACATATCACCTTTTTGCATACGACGATTCAATTTTCTCGTAGTTCGTTTTTGTGTATAATGATTGGTATTGCACAAATAAATAAAGTAGGACGGCTAATATTGTATATTGTTTGAGAAGTTCTTTGCATGAAGTTCTTGAGTTAAGTCCTGAAATGACGCGCAGTGCGCTCAATACTAAATTTATTGTCTAACTTGTAACTTCACCTAACCTAACTTTCTTGGTTTCGATGGCAGATACACTGCACAAATAATGACATTTTAGTTAGCCTTACTGTAAGCTATAGTCAATCCAGTGTGTTTATAGCTCATATACATAAATTTAATACGAAATTATATTTAAAAAATAAACAGAAATAATCTGAACTATTATATAAATATCTTGCAATAATGAACACACTTCCAGTTCATTTGTTAGCATGGTAGATCAAAGGCTTGCTTAAGGTGAACTGATACTTGCAAGGTATTTCTCACCTATACGCAACACAAAGTTTTTTTAAGCTCTATTGTGTTTTCATTGCTATTTCAAATTTTAAAAAATCCAATGTTATCTTCTTTATAGCTCTAATGAGGCCAAACGAATGCACTTTCACTGATTACACTATAACAGTCGGTGTATCCATTTACTGTCCCTGGCACCATTTATAACAGTCGGTACCATTTACTGTTTCGGGCACAGTTGAAGTAAGAATACGAAGTATGGATAATTCGTACCACTTAAGATTACAAGGTCCTCTGTACCGCCCTGTATAATGCTGTATTATGAGTTATTCGCCTGCTTTTAGCATACTGGCCACCATCCAGAACATATCCACGATCATTTCCTGCTCAAACAGGTTTTAACTATAGTGGGAACTTCCAACGTAAGGGATCATCACCAACTAAGCAAACGCAGAATGAACTTGGAAATAACCAAAGATAGGTATAGGTTCCAAGGAGCAATTACTACTTTATAGGGATATTTCCATAAGGGTATTCGACTACCTCAGGAATTGCCAAGATATCCTGAAACGCAAAGAATATAAATAAAGAGCTACCTTCCAATATGAAAATGTATGTTATTAGATCTTCCGATTTCAGTTACACAGCCGTTTGGGTCACTGAAATACATCTCACAAGCACAACTTTCTACATGCTGGTAGCATCGATTGCTCCAGAATCATTGAGTAAGTAATAAGTCTTTTTATCTTCTTAATGAAACGATAAAGAATGTTCTATAACATTTAATTATATGCATGTTTACATATATAGTAGACAATCACACTCGTACACACGCATTGACAGAGTTGATGCGCGGGCGACATCTGTTATGCTCGACCGCAGCGATACTCTAGTCCTTCAAACATACTTTATTATTGTTTCCAGTTTTGCCCACATGTGAGTGGTGGATCACCCGGTTACAACGCGTGAACTTAAGACTTCATGATCGTAACAACTTGGTAAATGAGCCACAACAAAAGTGGCAACGATTCGTTCAACAAAAATGGCTCATCAGTTGTCTTCTGTGCTATTTGAAAGATTTAATATGTTTTGTTCTTAACATTTCATTCAGTCGTCTACCTTATATGAGCATGCATGCAGCTGACATTCATAATGCAGATACAATAGTTGTATGGTTATATGAAATAAATGAAACTATAATTATGCATTTTCGTGTTTATTTATATTTTTCATGAGTTAAATAGTGCCAAAAATATTAAAGGAGAATATGATATATATAAAACATTTGCAAATTCTGAAACCAGCAAATCAATTAGCTTCGTTGGGCATACTTCTTAGTGTTCAATTTTCTTCTGTTCAAGTTATTCCATTGTTCATACCACTGGTTATACCATTGCCAAAATTCTTCCTCCCAATCTTCATCAAATTCATCATCTTCGTCATCATCTACACCATCATGTTCTTCGTCTTCTTCACCATCATCTTCTTCGTCTTTTTCGCCATCGTCTTCTGCGTCATCTTCACCATCGTTATCATTATCCGTTAACTCGGGCTCATCTTCTTGTTTTGCTACCAGATGGTTCCTCATGGTTTTAGCATCTTGCAATTTGCTCTGAGAACGAGGGGCAGAAGCGCTCCAAGAACAATGAATCTAAAATAAAAAAGCAAAGATAACTATTATAAGATATATTGTTTTCACCAACCACTTAAGCACGGAGAGGAGTAGCAAAAGTCCTCCCCGTAAATTTAAAATAAATATTAAATAAAAAAGTTGACCTCTCATATTTTTCGCAATTGCTAAAATGAAAGAAGGTTTGAATATGTGAGTCATCATACCCAGGCAACACTTCCTAGTCATCCATGGTTCAACGTGATGTTTCATATCCAGGTGAGGCTCATAATCCAATGGCGGGATTTCAACAATTGTACCCATGAAACGAGCATTTATGACAGGCGCTTAACATTTTACATGGATGATCTGAGAATAGCTTATTTTGAAATGGACCTTTGATTTGACTAATGTTTTTGTTTGGTTCGCCATCTTTGATGGTCGCCGGCGCGGCCCGTTCTTGCATCTTACATCAACTGCGAATTCCCACACTGTTGGCAAGTTGCTATAGACCCTATATCCGGAACTTACATATCTTTGGTGTGTTGCACAAGAAACTCGAATATTTTGGTCACCTTGAAGAGTGTCCTGCATTCTTATAGCTACTGTTATCAATGCACAGTCAAAGGAAGAACAATACGGCTTACATCCCATGGACACACTCTACGATACTGCGTAACCTACAAGATTCGTTCATTGTTAGTAACACATGAGTGCTTCGTTGCATGCCTTTCCAGCGGGAAGAGGAGCCTTGTACATTCCATGCAGGGGTGTTCGAGGGAAATTTCCCACGGAGATTCTAAATTCCTCCTGCAAGATTTAGCTATCCCGTATTATAAATTATGCATAAACATAAAGAATATTTTTCATCCCCAAGAAGCAGAAATTTGTCCAGTTAAGCGTCTGAACCCAAAATTAATCCAGTATGTTGATGTGTCTCAGGCAATACAAATCATCTTTCTCAGAGGGGAGGAGAGAGTTCAAGCCTTTTAATGGGCACGTGATGAGTATAGGAAAGAAAATACATAATACACAAAGCTAAGAATCTTAAGACGGCATGGCCACAATCTATCCTAAGAAAAACCACGTGTAGGGTAGTTATGAGGGATTTCCTAAACCAACATGATTTGTGAAACACAGAATGCATTATTACAAAACATAAATAATACGCGAAATAAAATGTTGAAAATGTGAGTATCGTCTCTCAAAGTTTGTATCTAAAATTTGGAACCACCCTGTATATAGTTACACCTAACATTATACTAATGTCATCTAAAGTAAAAATTTCAAGGGGTACGGATACCACAGAGCTCTCTAAACACGCTGTTACTGTTTCTAGTCCAGTCATATCTTCAGGTCATCAATCGTCGCGTCTTTCATTACAGATGGTTGATTCAGTTAAGATGGGACGACTTTGCATACTTTGTTTACGGTGAAAACCAATTCCGCCACCAGCTATGGTGTTCCATGTGACAGCCAAGGGCCTGAACTATGGCCTGGCAACGCAACTTCAACTGTAGAAGGTTTCGCCGCAGGTGCGCAAACGAAATGTTATCCTTGAACTGTTTCCATATTGTCCAAAGACTCTGAACAATGGAGGGACGTCGTCAAGCAATCCTCTCTTGAAGGGATCAATCAATGTCCATAGGGGATACATCCGTGGACTTGACAGGGAATGACGAAAATGAATGACACTGATGCCCGTTTGTCTCCTTCCTGCTTACTCTAGTAGGTGATTGAAGATCGAGCAGTATGGATGGACGCCTTATCCCTGTGGATCCTGACGTCAGATTGTTCCCCACCATACGAACGAGGGATGCCTTCCTCGTAAATGTGTTCCGTGCTACTGATTTTAACATTTTTTCCCACTCGGAAAATCGTAAACTTGCCATAGGCACAGAATCGGCTACTATCATGAAATATTTCAAAAGCTTTTCACGGCTTTACCGGATGAAGTTTGAAAACGACTTTCGTGCTAATAGTCGGAAAATGTCGCGAAATTTGTTAGTGTTATCCAGTACATGAGGCCTTCATCTAGATTGTAGAGTAAGCACTCTCAGCCACTTATTCTCCGCAAGATAACGGTTGTACAATTTTCTGGCGTTAGTGACCGGTTCCTTGATACGACATTCCTTCAAGGCGTGTTCACATGCTTTATGTCGGATTTCGAATGAGAAATTGTCGTATATTATGCGCCATACTGTGGATTGCGACGTATCTGCGTGGCGGCGCTGCGAATGTGGATGTTATTTCTTCACATCCGACCTTGCAAGTTACGTTCTCATAACTCCCCTTACATGTGGCTTTTCTTAGGATTGATTGTGGCCATGCCACAGTCTGGTGAAGGAAAAGTCCTCCAACCTGTCCCAACGTAAAGTGGTTAGCGTTGCCCACGAGACGAGACATGTCTCGTGTCTCGTCTCATCTCGAAAACGAGGCGAGATAGCTCTGAAAAAATCCCGTCTCGAAAGTTCCAAATAGAGTTATTTAATTTGTGTCAAGAATTACTAAATCTAAATGAGATATTTTCTTGAAAATCCGTACCAGCGTTAATTACTTCAAGTGAGGGCTGAAGCAAGAAATACCTAAACTTATTTTTTAATGATAATTCAAAGGAGCTTTAATATCCATTTTACAATTAACTCAAGCTTTTTGATTCCATTTTGA
>JAGDQP010058603.1:0-11056 GCA_022664845.1 Lepisma saccharinum
TTTTGGGAGGATTCTAAACTGATCGGAGTTCATGCTTTTTTATTTTGTTCTCTTTCATCACTTTAGTAATACAGTTTTAATTTATCGCTTATTATGGAAATATTGGATGAAAGAGTTTTCATTTAACTTGGTATCAGAAGTATATATATTTTTCTTCCTTGCAATTAGTCGAAAGTGCAACTGTCATATGAACTACATTGATCTTTATTTTCGAAAAGAAAAAAAAGATTTTATTATAATAAAATCAGAAACCAAATTAACTCTCTTGTGTTATTATTCAACTTATATTATAGTTATAAGAAACAATACTAGTAGTTTACTTGAGGTTTGCTATGATATTCCCGATATTGGTCGCACGAGATGGTCCGAAGTCATTTTTGTCAGGAAATAATTTTGAAGTGAAAAAGTGGAATTAAATATTGATTCTTTCTGGATTTCTGGTTCTGAGACATCGTTAAAATTTATTCTTGTGTTTTTTTTGTCAGTAACAATATTTATTATTACTGAAAAATAGGAATAATGAGTGAATTGTGAAATCGCTTATATAACTCACTCTTTGCTATCATTAGATCTTTTCAATTTTCTGCTAACGATACGAACGGAAAATATTGCAAGGTTATTTCTGGAAGTTTAAAATAGAAAAGACACTTCCACATTACAATATTATTATAATTATTCCTAAGTACAATATTCTCTCCCAGCACGAGGCTTCAGCTCCCCTCGCGTTCATTCGAGGCCACTCGTGAATCTCTTTCCACCAATCAGGAGTTAGATCGTGGATAGATTCAAGGAAGCAAGAGCTACTAACTAAACATGGATTCAACTAGAAATATGCGCCATGTTGTGTCCTTACAAAATTTAAAATTTAGTTTTCCACACTACAATGTACTAGACTTCTTCTCTTCTACTATTGACTTTGCTGTACAGAAAATTTTAATTGTTAATTTTAAACAGATAGAGGCATATATGTTGTCTCTTTGAGCTGGTACTAATAGTACTCCTGCTATTGATACCAGTCATGTAAAAATGATGTAAAGTTTCATTAATCGAGGGAAATGAGAAAATTGTATTAAAAATTATTGAATGAAGTTGTTAGTGTTCTTCCCCTTAATGAGGGGGAACAAGCACTAGTCGTCAGAAAAGTTATCAGTATTTATGATTTAATGAGGATACAACAATAAACTTAGAGTGGTGCTATTGTTCCCCTACTTGTGTGAATGGTAATTCTATTTAGAAGGCTATAAAGGAAAACTACACTGTAAACTCTCAAAAGTGGTTGTTATGTGTTATATATTTCTTCAAATTTCTGAACAGAGAAAGAGAATATTCTTCGAAGCATTGAATTACACGGTAATCAATGAATCCAAAAAATATAAAAAGATTGTTATAAAAAGATTTTTATTCATCTGTAAAGTAAAAGCAAAAGAGCTATTTATTTAAGAAAGCAAGAATTATAGTTTGTAAGGAAAATAAAATATTTTATATATCTCTCTTGTATTTAAGTCCTGTAATTATATTATTCATTTTTGGCATTTTCTTTTAGTAAGTTAGTTATCAGTAACATTAATTCACCTTCCCGCGTTTAAAATGGGAAAGCTTGTTTCAATTCTCTTAATTATTATTAATGACTTACCAATGTGAACGTAAGTATGATGAATGAGTGTGAAAATATTAGTAGATGGTTTTAACTATATACGTTTAAGAATATTTAAGTATACTTTATCTAAAATTACAACTAAGTATTAAAATTATTTTAACAAACTTTATTTATTTACTAAATTATTCTTAAAACTTTCAAAGCCAAATTTTATTTTGTGACATTAAAGTTTCAAGATTAATAGTAAATAACTTTTAGTTAATCAAAATTTTATTTTGCTTATTTTTTCTGTAAATTAATTATTTTTACTTTAACGAAGTTTTTAATCTTTACGAACTATTCCTTTCTTAAAAGTTTTAAAACAAATTTAGTTTTGTGCAAATAAAATTTTCAAGTTTACTAAAGATTGTGCTTATTAAAATTTTCTTTTCTTTCTGTATCTTATTTATTTTTGCTTAAGCAGTTTTTCTTTTTCTGAAGAAGTTTTAAAAAATTTTTTTACTTTTGTTAAAATAATTTTTCAACTTACCTTATTGATTACACTTAAACAAAACCTGAAATAGCTCATTTTCTTTTCACCAATGAAGTTTTAATAAAGTCATTTAATTTGCACTTAAAGTTTATGAAAGTAATTTTATTTGAATTTTTATGTAAGTTATTAATGAGAAAATATTTTAGTGAAATAATTTAGTTAAACAAAAGTTTTATAAAAAGTATAATGTATTTCACCATCATGTTTTCCATCACTTTTAGAAGAAACAATTTTAACAGCATGAGGGTTTAATTCACCGGAATTTCTCAAAGTTAGTGAAGATTTACTCTGGAAACCACCATAAGAGAAAACTAAGTTTGATTCGCTAAAATTTTCTGCACTATGGGAATCACTTTCAAAGTTTGATTCACTATGCGAATCACTGTTCACTGTTACTAAAGATTCAATAGGACAATCAAAACTAGTCACTAACGAAGGACTAGGAGACCTATTTTCAATATGCACCAAAGCTAAGGCACCGCACAAACAAAACTGCCTGATGAGTTACTCTCATCACACCACAGTAAGCTTTGCAAAGACATGATAAACTGAGACTGGTTTACCTGCTACTGTTATAAGTCTATTCCTGTAGCTGCTGGTGGGAATCAATCAACTTTTTACTTTTCATTATCCAATGAAGGAGCAGTTTCACTTTTAGGTGGGGGAAAAGTATCAGTCACATCATGATCTTCACCTTTAAACTTTGCCAATAACAAGACAGCACATTCAGTTTTTTTAATATTTAATAATAAATCTGTCTTTTAATGTACCATATTAAACTTTCGTAACTGATTTTGAACTACCAGTAAAATAAAAATACAACTTTCACAAGGGCTAAAGGTGAATACGACCAATTACAATCTTTCTAATCACGTGCAATAAATTTGTCCTTTAAGATCAGTTCTTCACGTCGTTCGACTATTTTGTTTCCCAATAGAAAACGAAGACCAAAATAAAAGTTTGCTTTTAATGATTAGATCCAAGACTAATATTTACATATGAATTAAATATCTCATCTATATTCTTTGAATTTAATAACACTCGATAAACACTATCATTCAAAAAATGAATACGATTCTTTTCAGTTAGCAGTGTTCCGCGAATTAAATATCCCATGCACATGTGTTCACTTTTCTCCTTGTTCCAAAATACACATGCGGAACAAAGCAGAATGTCTTTAGTGTTCCAATTACGAATTGATTTCAGTATACAAGGTATGTCAGCCCATTCTGATCGACATCTACAGGAAGGCTTAGCTGGCACAGAAGATGGTAAATTAGCAATGGTATTTTCACTGCCATTCTGTTTCATGATTATAGCAAGACTAAAATTTAATTTTAAGTAGGTCACTGAACACCTGCTTCCTCCTCCGAGCATAAAGGTAGATGCGAAACAACACCAAAAAACATATTCCCCAAACGCTTCGGGTGCGAGAAAACGAAATTTTTTGACCATCGAAACATGGAGGAATAGATACAATAGTGAATTATCAGTCATGGTCTATTCAAAACTTTAAAGAAACTATATAAAGATTGAAATTAAGGTAGCTTCACGCGAATGGTAGGTATTGATCAATATTGTACAATCACATAAACACTTAATTTTTACATATTTCGTATAAACAGTTTTATAAGTTGTTCAAAGTTTCTAAAAGTAAATTCACTTACTATCTGGTTCTGCAATAATGTGTTTCTGAATTAATTTTGTCTTTACTTCTTACCTCTGGGTAAAAGTAAATTGCGATAAAATTCTTTAAAA
Source organism: Lepisma saccharinum (assembly GCA_022664845.1). Taxonomy (NCBI): domain Eukaryota; kingdom Metazoa; phylum Arthropoda; class Insecta; order Zygentoma; family Lepismatidae; genus Lepisma; species Lepisma saccharinum. Next base: position 3,888 of record JAGDQP010058603.1, read on the forward strand.
AGTTCAACTTTATCAAAATGCAGATAATTTCCAAGATAAATATTATAAATATGAAAAAATCACAATATTCATTATGAGTCTACATATGCTTCTCCTCATTATCTGGTTCTGTAATAGTGTCTTTCTCAACTAATTTTATCTTTACTCTGTCCACTCTGAGTAAGAGTAAATTTCCGAAGAAAATATTAAAAAATTTCAACAATATTTAAATGTAAATGTTTCGATAAATAGACATGATAATTATGAAAAAATTCACAGCACCCATTATCCGTCTATATGTGCGTCTCCTCAAAGATCTTTCTTCATCTACTGATTGTGTAACACAACGAAGTCTCTGGCGATTGCGTACATTATAGAAACATAATAAGGGACAATCGGTTTTATATTTCCAATTTTTGATAGCTTCTAAAATACACTGATTATCAATCGTGTAATTCACATATCCGCATGAATTTTCAATTTCACTAGAACACATAGTGGTAGTTGAAATTTCACTCTTCTGCACAACACTTTCAGTTTACTCAGCACTAGAAACATAAGATTCTTCATCACAGAACTGAATTCTACCGCCAATCATGATGTAGATACACTGCGGAAAATTCTGGGACATAAACCCCCATTTTCCGCCAACGATTCATTACCTTTATCCGCACTTACATCTTCGTAAAAATGCATGATACATTTACTAGTGTCTAATATCCTAACTACAGCACAACTGTACATAAAAAATAAGTTTACATGTCATGACCTATTTTGTAAGTTAGAAGATTCAACTGGTTCTGTAAACATCTGTTATCATCAAAGTATGCCTAGAAACAAACAGCAACACAACAAAGAAAAATAAATGAACTCCTGCCTTTAAAATAACACTTGTGCAAAAACAATTCCAGGAAAAGTAATTGTGTAAAACATCTTGTCCACACACGGTCCGTGAGCATAGAAGAAGCGAAACACACAGTAGCTGTTGAAGTAATAAAAATGTCATTCAACTAGTGCCGATATATCTAGCGGCAGACATAAAGAAAAACAAGATATAACACGTTGTTGCGCTTAACAATGCAGCCAACAAAAATAAAACAACACCTGCTTTTAAAACAGCACCTGCACACTCGAATTCCAAGAAAAGCCGAAGCATGTTCTAGCACGCCTCGTCAGCACCTGTTTTACGACAAATATCAAAACAAAGAAATATTTCTTCAATAACAAAAAACTCTCTGCGCAAATAGTAACCCCAAACATCAAAAGATGTAAGAGGACAAAATTAGTTTTGTAAGTGATCTTCGTCAGTAAAGTCGAGGAAAAATCTGTGCTGGCGGCTAACGTATCGCAATCGGTACGTGTCACCTCACCCTGTCACGTCCATTCACTATAATAAAAAACAGTTTAAAAGTAGTACAACAAAAAGTGTATACTCTTCTACTCAGGCCGGGTCATCACAACTGACCTAGTTTCATCTCCGCTTTCGAACTGAATTTTATATTTGGTCTTAAGGCATCTAAGGCTCAGGCCGGTATAGGGGAGGGAAAATTATTCGGAAAGGTGTTGGCAAGGTATTGAAGGCACCATCCCTGCATCTGCCTAGTGTGACTGTGGAAAAATCCTAGAAAACCTCAGTCAAGATAGTCGGCCGCTCTGATCGAACCCACGACCTTCCGAATGCTACTAGCCAACGCTCTACTGCTGAGCTACGGCGGCTGGATGTTTTAGCTCTGCCATGCTACTTCCTCTATATAAGTTCATTTTTTAAGAATTTCAGAAGAATTCGGTATTTCAGTATTCCTATATTGTTCAGTATAATGATACTCTTCAGTATATCGATATGTCGATATTTCGGTATATTGATATTGAGGTATTGGTGATATCGAATTTTCGATATTCGAAAATACCGATACCGATTTCGGAATACGAGATTCCAACTCAAATTCCTCACTCCAGGATTGGCCCTGTTTGCAATATCTGAATATCCTTCTCTACCCATGCTAACCTGTGAACTTTGATCTCATTGCCAATCTTGGTTCCAAAGTGATATTAGCAGGGAGATCTAAAGGTAAAGCCAGCAAATGGAATTCGAAGGTATATAACGAAGCAGTCTATGCGTTGCACGAATACTTCCTTACTTGTATACATAATATCAGTGCTCGAAAAGATCCTACACACAACACCAAGTTCGGAGGTCGGCCAGATATATTAGACGTAAACATTAGTAAAGATATCGCCTTTGTTTTACATTACGTGATATCTGCATTAGACACAATCGCGAACCGACAGTGATCGAAATCTGCTTCATAACTATACCGCATAGGATAGTTTATCTAACATTAAAATCTTACATATAGACTGGCATATCTATAAACGAGTTAAACAGAATAATAGTCCTGAAGGGCAGTCCGAATACGAACGAAGAAATATACCACGTTATAGCACATATTTCATAGGTACTTCTAAATTGGAAGCCGTTAACAACATGAGAAGTTATAATCTCAGATTTTCAGTTTCGGTGAAGTATATTTAACGATTCCAAAAGGTAACTGACTTTAGGTAGCTAGCTATAGAATACTATATGATTTCTGTATGAAATAACGAACTTGTATGTAGTTTTGTACTAAAATTAATATTAAAATAAACCAAATATAGCGCTTGAGAATGATATTAAATAAATATTTATACCGATTATTAATTATAACCCTTTCATTGCAAAACTAACTAGAGAACACTGATTATTACTATCTTAAATATGGTACGTGCTTTTCTTAGAATAATGCTTTTCGACCTCTTGTCAGAGATAATCTCCATCATTCATGTACATGGAACTAAATCAAAGAAATTAAGTTTTAATTTTGGTAATTATTTTCATCTACTTTTCCGTACGATTAATTGGTAGTCTCATCACAAATAGTTTTGTTCTTATTTTGTACAACATAAAATAAACTTCGGCTCAATATTTATAAAAATGAAATTCATCAGGAAACTTAATTTGGCTAGTCGTAATGGAACACTGAATGTCGTACAACCCCTTCTGACAGAATTAATTTGGGAGTGATACACATCTTCGCAGAGAATGCAATAACAGCGCTAATGACACTTTCAGAAAGCAATTATTTTTTAACAATCTGCAGTGAGACCCATACTAGGAAAAACATCACACCAATCCGAATGTAACATAACGAGTAAACGGAAAAGTGGATGGAAAATAAATTGGGTTTAACAGTCATTGATTTAAATACGAAACTCTTGAAAATGAATGGTATATATACGTTCACAATTGAGGCAAAAATAAACTAGGAGGAAAATACTGTATATTACAATCATAACAAGGTTCTAAATTAACAAATCTGACAAACAATATATCGTTGATAAATTATCTTGTAGATATATGTTTAGAAATAATATTAATGGTAATACGTTTATAAGACAGAAAATGATATAATGATTTCAAAATTAGATTATGTTTTATATCACGGTAAACTAGTGGTTAGATGAAAAATTTCTGTTTTTTTTTTCCACATTCAGATATAATAGTTCCCTTTAACAGTGTGAAACGTTGTTATCGGATACTTTGAATATCATTTGTAAATCTAAAATGAGTCAATATAACTTACGTGCATTTTAAAAGTGGAGAGATGTGAACATACTGTTTTTTTTACAACTTCGTATATTACTAAGCACTTTTGATAACTTAGAAAATAATTTTAAAAGTTAAAAGAAATGGGGCTAAACCCTAGTCACATTGGTGATTGCCAAATTAATCACATTGAAAACACTAAATCAGTGATTTTTCTCACTACACTTTGCAGTTTTTATTATTTATAAATATTCGAAGTACTTAAAAAGTGTTCAAAATTCATGTTCCGAGAAATATAAAGAAATTGAAATGTTACCGCAATCGTGCACAAAACTGACAGTTTCGGAGAATGCGTGTACAAAGTAGTGAACTTTTAAAGTGAAAAAGAGAGGGAATCAATGAAAAGGTAAAAGAACGGACGATAGAAATTAAGTACTTGCATATGAGATGCTGTTTCTTGTTTGCGAGAAGGAAAATAAGAAGCAACATAATATTGTCTGAGATGGACGCTAAATTGAAAACACGGGCTGAATGAATGTTACTTCGTTTTATGGAGAAATAAATATCTAAAATTAGGTATTTTCTTCTCTTTACACTTAAATATATAAATATTTTTCTTTGTATACGCCGTTTCGTTGTTGGAAATATTCTTTATAAAATAGTTCAATACTTACTGAATATTGATTAAATGATGACTTTCTATGTAACATTATCCAGAGTGAACTGAAATAGATTTGAAAAATACTCTTAATGATTACGAAAATTATTCTCACGTGGCTCGATGCTGACTTGACGACCCTTCATTGCAAAGCCGGTAATAACACTTCTTCGTGACACTATTTTAAAATTAATATTATTAGAAACCCGGTTCCACTTGACGTACGCTTCCTGTTTTTCCCTTGGTTCCCAATCTTCCATTTCCACCATATTACTCTCTAACAGGTTTGCCGGATCCATCTCCTCAATATCGCATAATATTGAAGGAATAGCTTTGGTGTATGGGATAACTCTCCCCTAAGCCCTTCCACGGAAAGATTTACAAGATCTTCAATATCCTGTAATATTGCCCTCCGGCAGGTTTTCAGGATATATAACATGAATATCGCGTAATATTAAAGGGATATGCTCGGTCTATGAAGTACTCTGTTCCCTAAAGTAGTCCTCTGCAACATTTGAAAGTTGTTCTATTTAACCCTATTTCCCTCCGGTATAACCTATAAATATCACGTAAAATTAAAGACATAGATTCGGTGTATAGCGTAACTTATACCATTTCTCCCCTTCCACTATCGTATTGTTATCTCCGTATAAAATTTAACCTCCCCATTAGATTTATACTAAAACAATTAAACGATAAAAATGGAGAGCACTCACTAAAATTAATTCGGAGAGGGGAAACGTAGAACGATGGTAGAGTCGCTTAACTTACGAAATTATATGGCTTTGCGAGACTGGTGGTACCGAAAGCATTGGACATATTAAACTAAATTAAAATGGGAAACATTAGAAATGGGGTTACGGAAAACATAAAAATACGTTTTTTGGCTTGTACAAACATACCAGTGAGTCATGTCAATCGTTGCATCGGTCCAATAAATACAAATAAACTAAAATAACAATATCGTGTCATTACTCTAATTCTCAAACCCTTAAATAACAAATAAAAGAACCTAAACATTGGCAGAAACAAACACTCACCTAAGCTTGATGAAGTGGTACGTTCGCTGGTGTGGAATTTGAAGTTCCTATAATCACTTAAGTCTCCTTTACACAAGCACAAACGTTTGAAACTGAATGTTCGTCACTGTTTCCAAAGTTCGTGAAGTCACAAGATGTCACTGATAGTTCTTAAGTTGGACTGCATGACAACCTAGTTGGACTGAAGAGCACTCGTGCAATTTCACCACAAAAGAAACACATAGTTTTAATTCAATGTACTGTTCAATTGCATGGCCGAATAAAGTCTAAGTTCAAAATATAGTTCACTTTAGAATGTTTGTCACTTTAAATGAGCGGAATCCACATGAAGACTAACTCTAACGATGGTCTCTTTTCTAAGCACAAACTAGCGTGTTAAGGGGGAACACAAGCCATAGGAAGCAATGTTAAAAACTGTTTCCATAGTTGCAACTAAACTACTTAAATTAAAGAAGTGTAATTTCACGCCATAATAGGTATAACATTAAGCAACAACATGTGACCCCAAATTTATGCCTGTATTAGTATATAAAGAAAATAAAAGTATATTGAAAATCCTATGTTCTGTTCCGCAGGGTCGCCGCTAGATGACGCATGAGGGATCACTGAACATACCGATGCGACGTATCTGCAGAAATATAGTATAAAGAAATGATCAAAAGTGCACTTGGCGGTCTTACATGAAAGAGAAAAGTAGTCTGTGCTAAAAAGAGTTTTATTTATATTACAATTGAAACAACTGAGGTTCGCTTCCGACAAGATTTGAGATGTGCAGGAAACTATCTCGCTTTCTTGCCAAACAGAGGTTGTGTTGTAGTGTTTCAAACTGCGAGCTCTTTGTATGTGGTTCAACCGTTCAGTGCCTGTAGAGAAACTGGTAGGAGTATTTTACTGTTTATGAAAGAAAACCAAAACGGATGGTGTCAGCACAAAGACGAGTAAGGGAACGCGAATGTCACGAACATACAGTTACAAGACGATAGAAAAAGATGGGTGACTTGTGATTGACTGACCAACCATTCTCAATGTTAAAAATATAGAACAGAAGACGGGCTTGGAATAGATAACACACAACTTGAATGGGTGGAGGGTTGGAACGGCGGTAAAATTAGTTATATATAGACTTCTTTCTATACTCTGTGACGGCGCATGGTCTTCTTTTTACAAGCTCTTCAGAATTTCACGGGACTTTCAGTGACCAGATTACGGAAAGAAAAAACAAAAGACACAGTGTTGTCTGGATATTGGTCATCTGATCTGCAGATTTTTACTATTTTTACCCTTCATTTTTAGCATTAAGGTGGTATGCAACTCGGACAAATTTATTTTCCGAAAATTATATCGTGACATGATAACCGAGAGTCATTACGTAGAAGAGAGTCATGCCAGTATAGTATCTTTAGTAAGGCTCTGCCGAAGTCTTCCTACTATATACACCTGGGCCGGATCTAGAAATTCCTCCTCCCCTACAAAATACTTTTAAGGTCTCCCCACTGAACCTTAGAAAAAGAAGAAGTTTATTAATCATATTATGTGTTTATCGGATAAAGTTATAGAAAACAAATTATATAGTGAATGTTAACTTTAATTATTGTTACCGGTACATTTAACAACTGTGTATTTACAACTTCATATACTTCTTAACGAAGTAATCAATGTTACAATGAAAATTAAGTAATAATAATAATAAATTTTATTGCAGAAACAAATGAGAACATCAAACGTATTACAATCGTCAGATATACATAAAGAGAAATAAAAGGTTGAAAGTTAAAAAGTTAGGGTTATACATAAAGGAGTACAGTAACAACTCCTTTATGTTTTGTAACTTGAGAATTAAGGTTATTTCAATTACCACAGTATGTAAATACATGGTTATGCAAATTCAGAAAAGTTCATTCTTTAGGGG
>JAGDQP010058604.1:0-12526 GCA_022664845.1 Lepisma saccharinum
TACTGGGATAGGATAATAAAAGAATCTCTTGCCATACTACAAGAACGTAATAATGTCAACAGAGATACAGGATTTCAACTTAGTCGGACTTGGACACCAGTCATAAAGAAAACATACATGAAAACGACCAATCAGCGTCAAGCTATAGGCCAACCAATCAGAGACACAGATTCTTAAGCTCCGCCCCCTACCGTTACTATATATAGTACACATGAACTGGTCTCAGTATACTTGCCCTGAAGATGAGAACAATGTCTGTTCTTGAAACGTCGGCTCTATCGTCGGACTTCACCTGGCTGATATCCCGAGAACATCTGTATAATATTCGCCGCCAGGAAAGCTTCAATTCTTATTTCTAACAATGGAATGTTGTATTGTCATCCGACTTGCATCGATGTGCAAAATTGCATCATTGTATGGCATCGGAAAATGAGTTAAATTAACGTTGCAAAATTTGTACCAGAGATGAAACATGATTACAGAGTAAGTTAATAAAAAGCGTGTAATCAGATATGACTAAATATATGAAGCAGGATATTGTAACAGTTTTAACTCTCTAACAATCTTGCTCATTGTCAGACCAAAACTAAAAACTCGACAAAACTTAAAATAATCACAAGCGTCGTGAGTTAAAACACCTCCACGTGAGATGAAGCTTTCACTATTTTAGCTTATCCTACTCCCAATTAAAATGAACAATGCTTGAAAACTCTGTTACTACTTAAACACAAGTCGCTTAGATGGACAATAAACCACCGCAAGATACACAACATTGCTTTTTCTCTTTTTTAGAGTTTATTGTGAGTGTGTCTGCATTTTTTTGGATGTATTTTCTAGATGGGGTGGTTTTGTTTATCTAGAAGGGTGGTGATTATGCTGGCGGATGGTGATGGCTGCTGATCAAAAGTTTTCATGGATTATTCCTTCTAATTTGGAGTAAACTGTTATTGGTTAAAATAGTGGAAGTTTGATCTCAGGAGTTTTTTTTAACTCTCAATGTTTGTGATTATTTTCAGTTGTGTTGAGTTTTTAGTTTTCGGTCTGAGGAAGGTTCCAATAGAGAGTTGAATCTATTAAGACAGCTTTGTTTTAGCGTTCCATGGCATGTAAAAAACAGTTTTTCATATTTAAGCTCCAGCATAGAAAATTATGAACAATTGAATCAAACGTAAATCTTTCTTGATCCGAATCCTCAAAAAAGGACTAGTTTCACACAACCTTTCCTAAATTTAATTAACCGTAAGTTTAGTGTAAAGCAATTATATCTAAAAACTAAATGGCACCATTAACTGCGTATGTCTTTAATGTATTTTTTTTTTAGTTTGCACTAAAGTACAATACTGCTCCTACGAATTCAAGCTTAGTGAGTTCAAACTTTCAGCGAAAAACATTCATAACCAAATAAACAGATCTACCAGTGCCGATTTTTCTTTCCTTTTTTGTTCATTGTTCAGAGCTTCATTGTTATAGGTTAAGATATTCAGAACAACGATGAGTGATTTCAACCATGAACAAAAAGAAAGTAAGAATCGGCACGGAATTGTTAAAATGGTAATGGAAGTAGCATTGCAACTTAGCGCAACGAAAAAAATGCGTTAGAGGCATGCGGAGGTAATGCTGCCATCTAGGTGAAAAAGTCGTTGTTTTACCCTAACCTTAACACTCTGATATTTCAATCTTTCACATAACTTTATGTGTTTTCTGAACTTTGTATCTATATATTTTATTTGTCCTGAATAACAGTTCGAAACCTCAAGTAAAACAAACAAATAGGATTGATTTTCCACTGAAGTAGTACAAATGCCATCTTGGGAGGTTTTTTTTTACGGGTTCACCAGATGGTTAATGGAGGAATAAAAGACTGCTGGGTATTGAACCCTCGCTTCCGGGACCTCCACACAGTGATCACTGTTAAAGAGTTTTATTATAGACCCTTTTAAATCACTTTACTGAAAATCAGTGATGAGTATAGCGGACCAGTTATCAACACCCTTCACAAAGCTTTCAGAAAATAATTGAAGCATTCCACCGAACAACGCTGTATGGCACATTTTGGAATATTTTGAGTTAGCAGTGGAATCATGCTGTATGGAACATGAGTGACATATACTGAAAGAATCGTTGCTCCAATGCTTAAAATGTGGCAGTCGCGTGCTAGCAAACTTGTCTTTCTCCGTAAGAAAGCATGCTTGCTCTGAGCGGAAAAATGCTGTTTTCTCGAAATCACTGAAAAAATGTGCCGTACAGCGTTGATCGGTGGAACGCTTCAATTAGAAAGTGTGCGTAAGTTAAGATCTTTGAACAGTGAATACAAAGAGCGGCTACAATTAGAGGTGTTCTCTATACATCCCCTGTGCTTAAGTGTAGTAGAAGGAAAGAAAAATGCATATATCCTAAAATACTGTTTCTTCCTCCATAAGGTTTTTATTTTTGCAGAAATCTCAGCTCGCTTAGAAAGTACCAATGGTGGCTCCTTATTTGAAACTGGAAGTAAAACTTGATCTCAGAGACAAAGTTTTCATGAGCTCCAAAGTAAACATCTGGTTTCGAGAAACTACCAGTATATTCATAGTGCTTCCACGTATTTCTGTGCCTCCTACAATGACGCATTCACTTCACACAACACTTCAGAAATTATGCATTTAGTTTTTAATATTGTTTTAGTTTTTAAGCTGAATATCTATAGTAAAAAAATACTTGCTCAGTTTAGCGCCCCCTCAATCCTGCGTGCGGGGCATATGTCCCGTCCAGTAGCTTAGATAGAATTTTTTTTAAGGTAGGGGATAACTAGAAAATAATTTCCTTAGCAGTTATGCAACTCAACCCAACATTTAAAAATATTAACTAACTAACTCTATCGCTTATGGGACTCGCAAGTTCATCGCTGAATTAAGAAACAATCGTCATTGGATTCTATCCTGGGCAACATCAAGCCAGTTTTCATCACGAACACCTACTTCTCGAAGATCTCTTCTACTATTGTATTCCCAATGACGTCTCGGTCTTCCCAATGGTCCATCCTTCCATCCGATCTTCCAAACAGGATAGAATATAAACTTCGTTTTTCACCATCCGAGGTACATGACCTGCTCACTGTGGCATGGGTGTTTGTGAATTTTAATACTGCGGCGATGAACTTGCGAGTTCCGTAAGCTATAGAGTAAGAAAGTAATTAAGTTGCACTCGTATTATCGTGACAGATCGAAGTTAAAAGTTACTATTATGAGCCATAGAAAGTAACGTTTTCCATTAGTTCATCTTCTCCCATTATGATCTGAAAGATCACACTAGATCTTACATTGCTCTATATATCTTAGAATGACACGAAACTTTCCAATATGTGTAATTTTAATTTATAATTCATAACTAATGTAACGAGGACGTCTGTTAAAGTTATTTCTTCTCTACATACAAAATAACTGCTTCAACCACAGATTTTAAATGTTTTATATTCAAACTTTTCTCCGTTCTACCGTCAATGAGACTGTCAGTGCAGGAATTACTACCACATTACATTCTTCGTTACTGTCTAGAAATCGTCTTTTATTTTTGCTTTTTTTTTTTTTTACTGACGCTATCGATATGAATGTCAAAGAATTTTTATTTTACTGGCTGTCCTAAAGGTTATTTACCACATCTTCCTAAATGTGAAACTACAACGCAGAATGTATATACTTGAACCATTGTCTGTTTATGAATAAACTTACGAGTATATTGGGACGGGCGTGAACTATTGTGCTGTTAACGTCCTTACATTCAATTTTATATTTTAACTAACAGTTATATATATTTCCAAGCATAACTTAATTGTTTTCTTGTGGAAATACTCTCCTTCTAAGTTTGTAACGGTTGAGTCAAGGGTGAGTGGGTGGGTGGATATATCACCCATACACCCTTCACCTACGTCACGTCCCGTCTGCTCCCCCTAGTTACATCCCTGTTATAGCTCAGCTTATTTAATGTTGTAAATAAATAAATAAATCCAATTTCCGCCAGAAAGAAACACTTCACAATTGAAAAAAAAAGTTTTTCCAGTGCTTACTAAAATATAACCGTCTTATTATATCTCTTCCATGAACACAGCCCCTGGATGTGTTCTGTCGCATCTTATGGACGAAGTTTTTACATACTTTTTTTTTAATACAATAGTTTCTCTGGTGTGATTCTTTGGTTAAGTCCTGGCGCCGAACCTTACTGTGCGAAACAGTGGCGTCGAACTGAGCGGGTCTGGGCGTGACGTGGTTAAGTCAGCATTGTAACTTGCCATGCCATCTAGTGAACATTAAGGTTAGAAGTGACGACTGAGATGGTTCACTTAAACTATGTAGTAATGCAGGTTCCACCTGAAGTAATTTGTGTCCAATGTGGTAGGTTTTGGGTATTTGTGGTACAGGCAGAAGTTGGTTGAAAGCCTCACAACCTCGTCAAGGTCTCTACCATCTGTGAGGGCCTCTAGTGTTTTTAAAGTTGGTAGAGGGACGCAAGGTCGTTTGCACCGTACGATCTTACGCCGGAGAACCAACTCTCACAGCATTTGTTTGACTGTGTTACAAGGATGGTGTTCGCGAAAGTGTGTGTATGTAGAACTCCACACTTCCAAAACATGGAGTAGGCCGTTTTCCTTCTACACACTGCTGCATCAAGTGCTCTATATGACTCGGCTATGGCACGTGCCGTCTACTTCACTATTCGCTCGTCAGACGTCAATGCAGCGGTCATCACACATGCGACATTACTTATGGGATAACCTGATACTTGAAGGTTAAGCAGATAGCACACCAATAAGCCCCTAACCAAGATCCAATTAACATTTCCTCAGCATTCAGACGGTATTAATTTTGTCGTGTTTTGGGGTTTTCGTCCCACTGTGCACCGATCGTGACAAGTAAATGTTCGCTCAAAGGTGGTTGGTGACGCAATAACGATGCCATCTTAGGACTCTTACTTGTGCATTTGGGTGTAATCGTATGGTTGAAATGCACGACTCTCCACAATCTCAATATTCATTATCATGCGTAGGTTATAGCGAGTGAACGAGAAGTTCTCCGTGTTGGCTAGTGAGTGCCCCGCGAGCTTCCCAGTCTCCCGCGAGGCTCGGAATAACGGAGAATTAGGATATTACAGCCAATAGGAGCAGTCTGAGCTCACGATTGTGTTCGTGAAAGGGCCTCAATTAAGTTCACTTGGCCCGGGCCCAGGCTTGCCTTACGCCGTCACTGAATATAGCTATGAAAGAGGAACACTGAAGAATCTTTATACATCACTTCTACTCCATTATCTAAACTTTTCTTCAAGCATATTCGTATGATGTTATTTTGTTGAACAATTAATAGCTTCAAGTGAGAAGGATAAGCAGAACTCCAGCTCAGAAGGCCATACTGAAAAATAATATGTACATGGGCATATGTCATATGTAAAATTGTCATACTAACAATATTTCAAAGTTGAACAAATTTGAATGAAAGTTTTCGTAAAATTTTAGCAGTGTATTTTATGTGTGAAAACCATTTTAAATTCTTATAAATAATTATACCTAAATATTTTTACATTTTCTTCGTTAACAAGAAAATTACATTCACAATAATTGCATTTTTTACATTTATGTAGTTTTGGTATTACGTTTCGAGCCTGTCCAACCGAAGATGGCGAAGAAGTTACGTATCTGGGGTTTTCACAGTTCAATACCAAGAGATGATCATTAAGCCACACATTTATTCTATGAAGCTCTAGTTCAACTTGTATGAATGTTTCCGTTCATGCACTTCCACTAACATTAGTTGAGATATCTTCCACAAATGATTGAATGTGAACATTTAACTTGCATGGAACTGGTCCTAGTACAGTTCCTTGTGGAACTCCATATTTTACATTTGTAAAACTACTCATGCAGTCACCTATTGTGTTAATGCTTTTTTTAAACTAATAAGATTTATGAGAAGAAAGCAAAATCATTCAAACGAAATTGATTGGAAATTACCCTTGAAAAGTAGAGCATTAGTTTATATTGACTCTGCAGAAATTTTAAAAAATACAACAAAACCTAAGTAATTTCAAAGTTGAGTGATATGCTCATGCAAGTGCTAATATGTCAATGTTTTATTATCGGTTTCCTATTTGCATGATAAACGCTGCTCGCAACACATAATTTTGAACTTGGTTTCTATTTGCCTAAGAGATGGCAGCACAAGCAACTACAAAATATTTGAAACTATCTGCAAGAATATGCACATTTATTAAAACGTATTTTCTTTTCGTCAATGTAGTTAAATGGAAGTTTAACGCAAGTGCTTACAATGAGCATATCGTCTTAGCGCGCGAAAGAGATTCTTGCTGTTCAAACAAGCACTTGTAAAAGCATTTTGTGTATTTTCTCACTTCCCGAGAAACTTTGTTTTTGTGAGTCATTTTACTGGGGAGACACCAGTCAAAAAACGTTATTGCTGCTGAGCAATTAAAAGATACACCGACTCCGTAGTTATTTAAGGGTTACTATTAGTATTACTGTTATAGGCTATTTATCTGGTATACGAGTTTGGTTTATTAGTTATATAATTTATAAGGTACTGGTATAAGGATTCTGACACAAGCTATTACTAAGGACTTTGATTTTGGTTAACGATTTGGATTGATTTAATCTCCTATATTCTGACCTCGCTATTTTTCTGGACATCGATTTTGGCTATTAGTTTGGCTAGTTAAAATTCTATCTCAAATATTCTGACCTTAGCTATTCATTGGACTCTGAGTTTGGTTACGTATAAAATTTATATCATTTTAATATCTGTTGTGACTTTGCACATATTGTTCAATTTATAACCAAGTAAGCACCCGGACTGATCTGAAATATGACGACACATGGCTCTCGTAAAATGGACGAAACATTGGCATCTAACATACCTACTGTGCACACCGGACTTCCTCAAGTCGTACTAGGTCCTCACCAATCAGCAGTAATAGAAAAGCGGAAAATTCAAAGTAGATCTCATCGATCACGTTCAAGGTCTCCTGTTCAAAACAAAAGACAGCATAATCTGAGTGAGTCTTCAAATGAGAGCGACCTGCACATGGAACTCGGAAATGAAAATGAGACAAACAAACCTCAGATTTATAATTTCCTGCTATCAAACTTCGACACAAAATTCCAAAACAACAAACAGATATTTCTCCAGCTGACTAAATACATACTACGAGCAGCAATAAATCAAATCATCCCAACTAGGAACGGCTACATTCTGAAATCTCCTGACCCGAACCTACTGAAAACTATTAGGGACAAGTGCTCATTTGAAATATTCGGGAAAAGCGCCAAGATCACACAGCTTGACAAACGTGAACCGAGACAAATGCCGCCTCCTAGATAAGCACCAGCTTTATCAGTGGTAATCCGTGGAGTTCTACCATCATACACAGACGATGAGATACATAACGAATTACAGCAAGAAGGATATTCTATTATCAAATGTATCCGCATCATGTTCAAGGCAGGACCAACCTACATGGTAAGGGTACTAACCAAATCGCAAGAAACCATAGATGACTTACTAACTAACGGGGCTATGATATACTGGAAAAGACACCGGGTAGAACCATCGCAAACAACTCAACCACAACCCATACGTTGCGAGAAGTGCCAAACGTACAATGAGCACACGACAGCCAAATGTACGAAACAACCGAAATGTGGATTCTGCGCTGGGCCACACAATACCCGACAATGTACAAACTTACAGGAACAACCAAAATGCTCACAATGCAATGAACCACACCCAACTTACAGCTACAAGTGTAAAGCAAAACCAGCACCTGAAGAACAAAAACCACATCTTGTAGTACCAGTAAGAACACATGAAAAAACAGATCAAACTACATCCACATCAGCTCAACCCACTTCAATATACCAACCAGTGACAATAGAACAAATGCTTGGCTTCATAACAATGGCATTACAAAATATACATCCGTTCTTAAGACCTCATATACTGCAACAAGTACAATATGCAGCAAAAGCCATACTCCAAGTCAACTTCAATGCTACATACTCTGGACCGTACGTACACTTCCATGCATCGCATTATGAAACCACAGTATAAAGCCAAACAAAACAGCAATAAACTTGTATGTTTCCTCGCCATGGCTCTTGCTTTCTTATTCATGAATATAAGATCAGTAACTAAGAACAAAATACTATTCGATCAACTCCTACTGGATGAGAACATCAATACCTTCCTGCTAAATGAAACCAACCTAACACCAAAAATGCAATGCAAAATAAGAAATAACCAAATTATAAGAAATGACAGCAAGACAAATGCACTAAGGGCAAACGGCGGGGTACTCTTAGGCTTCCAGGCGTCAATAGCCTATAGGCTATACAAACCTAACATAGCAAATCTACCGGAGCATCTCATCGCAACTCTGTATTTTAAATCTCTATATATCACAGTAGCCACAATATATGTCAGACCCACACATCCAATACCATATGAATTCTTTCAGTACATATCAAACAACTTCCGTAACTATATTATCATGGCTGACATAAACCTTCACAGCAGAACAGTCCGACAGAAGACCAGATTCAGCAACTTTATAACTACCAATACTACTGGCGAAATCCACAAATTACCTCGCCACACACGACCCATTAGCAATACCACACCAGATATAGTAATAACATCATCTAACCTTTCAAGTCGCTGTCTGATAGAAGTACTAGACACTATCGGAAGCGACCACGATCCAGTAAAGCTTACACTAAACTGCCATAATCAAGCCACCAAAAACCAAAAGCCATTTCTACGCACAATTCCTCGCTTTGATAAGGCGAACTGGACCAAGTTCCGTACAACAATAGAGCAAGAAACCAGTCACCTAACTGCACCTGTAACAGAAGAAAACCTCTACTGGACCGTAGACAGAATGACAATGGCACTCAAAGATGCAAGCAAAGCACACATCCCAACATACTCAACTACAAATTCTAAGCCAAAACTACCACCACAGTACCCACCAATGATAAAACGTTCCAGACAACTTTACAAAGAATATCTGCGTACAGGCAACTTAGAAGCCTTACGTCACCACAGGCAGCTTCAAAGGACGATCACCAACTACCTAAAAGCCTACAAACTAAGAAGCTAGATTAAAACCTGCAACTCACTAGGAGAAACGTGTCACCCGACCAAATATTGGAAAAGGTTTAAGATGCTTACCGGCCAATACACTTCAACCCCATACGCATTGCTACAGCATAACATGGCACTAACAACGGACCAAGAAAAAGCCGACGCCTTTGCCGAATACCTACAAGATGTATTCACACCACCTCCTCAACAAAGCCCATATCGCCACCCAGTAGATCGGCTAAATCCAGAATCCCCAGCACTTCAACCCAATATCAGTCATACGCTGTCAGAAACTAATTCTCTCACTGAAGAAATAACCACTGACGAAATCAATCGATCCATAGCTAACAAACGAAACTCCGCACCAGGCATAGACAACATAAGCTATCGTCATATAAAAGAAGCTCCCGCATCTTTCATACAATTACTGGCAATAATATATACATTTATCCTACGTACAGGCTTCATACCCCAGGATTGGAAAATATCAAAAACGCTAATGTTCCCGAAACCTAACAAACCATCAAACTCCGTTACCTCATACCGGCCAATACAACTAACAACTGCATTCAGTAAAATTCTAGAACGAATATTGGTGTACAGATTACATCAACACATCACAGAGCACAGCCTACTACCGATATACCAAGCCGGCTTCCGACCAAAATTCAGTATAAATGACCAGCTCCTAAGACTCACGAACTTAATAGTACAAAATTACAACTCACTAAATCCATCCTGTTTAGTACTGTTCGATTTGGAAAAAGCATTCGACAAGGTGTGGCACAAAGGGCTTATCTACAAACTTATTAAACTTAAACTTCCTGGGGCATATATAAGGTTCACGTACTAGTTTCTCACAAACAGATTATCCTACGTAAATATAAACAACACCAGTTCACATCCATATTTCATCTACAGTGGTGTACCCCAGGGCTCTGCACTCTCACCATTACTCTACCTTCTATATGTAGCAGACTTCCCAAGCCTACCAAACAACATCCATGTATTTCAATATGCAGACGATACTGCATTCCTGGCTGCAGCTAAAACCATACAAAGTATAAACAATAGCCTGAACACCGCAATTTCTAGCTTCGTAACATGGTGCAACAAATGGCGTCTTAAAATCAATTCCACTAAAACCCAAGCCATAGTCTTTATACCACATAAAAGGCGATCCAAGGTGCATAGAAACCCAAACAAATTATCCATCATGGTCGAAAATACTGTAATAAAACCAGAAAAACAGGTTACGTATCTAGGCATAACATTTGACCATAACCTAACGTGGCGGCCATACCTAAACAAAGTTACAGAGAAAGCGTACAACAGATTGAACCTTCTAAGAAGACTAACAGGCACCACATGGGGACTGCGCCCAGAAACAATACTGAAGACGTACAAAGCCTTCTTAAGACCGGTACTTACATATGGCTTCACAGCGTGGATCACAGCAGCAGAATTCTATTATGAGAAACTAAAAGTCCTGGAGCGTCACGCTTTCCGAGTTGCTTTCCGGATTAAACTGCCCAGCCCGACTAGAGAACTATACGACCAAGTCCCGTTTGACAACATCCTGCATCACATAGAACAACTACGATTAAAATATACAAGCACAAGATTTCAAAATGACCATCCACTACTCGTGGATGCTATCCAGACTGACATAAGCTTTAATCCGAGACAGTTAATCATCCAAACACCACTTTCTTTACTAAGTACAATATACAAGAACTCCATCACTACCGAACACGAGGATTACGAAATAGCCGACGCACTTTCAATTATAGACTGCCCACAATATATAGCATCTTTCAAGGCACACTAAACAAATTAAACAAAACAACATAAATAAAACACTTCAAAATTTAGACAATAAATTTGCCTACAGGCAACGAGCAATACATGGAAAGCGACAACAATCACAACAGAAACAAAAGCAAGCGATGATAGAAGTTATTAAAGAATCACATAGAACAGCGACCTTATTACAAAAGTCTAATGCTTAAATTCAAACTCATCCCGAAATGAGGGCGTAACCCTCGAGAGGGGCTAACCCAAGGGTTAGCAGCAAAAAAAAAAAAAAAATTGTGAGTATTGTCTTCACGTGGATGAAAGGATATAACATGCATTCGCGTTTTCATTACACTACATTTTTGAATGGGCATGAGGAAAAAAAGTGTGAGAGCATGGCGTATTTACGACCCATTCCTTCTCAGCTCTTTTACTTCTTCTAGGCCCTAAAAATTAAAAACAAGAAAAGTTGAAGTATTTTAGGAAAGGTAAATATACATCCTTTTCCATCACATTAGCATCTGACTTGAGCCATCACGTATTACACCACAATCACTGTTAAGATGTGAACACCGTCAATCATATAACGTGCATCCGACCAACAAATGTCCTAACACTCTAACTTGTGGATACTACTCAGGAAAACATAAGACAAAAAATTGTACAAACTTACAAAATCCACCTAAATGTGCCAACTGTGACGAAAAATATCTCGTTCAGTTAAAAGTGCAAAGGACGTCCTACAATAGAACCAGACAAATCAGCTTACATCGCCCACTTCCGTCTTCCAGAAGAACCAACACCTTCTTAGTCAGCCCAGTAACCAATCAACATAGAGCAATTGCTACGTTTCTTAACCATGACCCTTCAAAATTTCTTTCCATTTGATAGGGAAAACGCCCTCCGAGAAATCCAATACGCTGCACAAGAAATCTTCAAACTCACACTTCACTCAACATACTCCAGACTATATGTTCACTTCTCTATCCCACATCCCAAGACTGGCTAAACAGGAGCAGAAGCCTCACTGACTTTTCATATCATTCACCCTTCACCACCATCTTTGCACAATAATCATCAATGTAAGACAAAGGGCCCATCTGTCTACCATCAATGCCTAGAGTAGCCCCTAGGAGAGAAGGTTTATCAATCACCTATTATACTGTTTATAAATGTTCTGACGTTAATTGCACTTTATGCTCATATTTACATTAATCACCCAACCATAATGATTATAAGCGCAAAGCTTATAATATCCAAGATAAGTAATCGATGCAGCTCAATAAATGATAATAAAGTATTCATACCTCCATTAGACCATCCTTCCTTATAATCCTTCCATTAACCCTTCACGCCCCTTTCCTATAAAGAGGGCGTAACCCTCTAATGGGTGCTAGTCACATTGTGGCTAGAAATTGTAAAAAAAAAAAATTGATATGGCTGTGCGGATAGATGAAACTAATATTCCATACCACTTCATTTTTGTATGGGCGTAAGGAAAAAAAGTGTGAGAAATTGGCGTATTCATGTGCCAGCTCTTCTCACCTTTTTTAATTATTCGACGCCTTAAAAAGCCTTAAAACAACAAATATTATTCTAAAATA
>JAGDQP010058605.1:0-12526 GCA_022664845.1 Lepisma saccharinum
TTTCAAAGACGGGATTTCACATCTTCCAAGTGCACTTCAAGAGCTACCCAATGGTTTTTAATTCAGCTCTTTAGTTCTTCTAGTTTTTGAGATATGCAGGTTTCCGTACATATCCTACGGGAGTAAAAACATCACCCGCCATGTTGGAAATATGGTCACCCCGAGTGATATAAAAACGTGCGTCTAGCCGCAGGTCACTGGAATTAAAATGGCGGCACACTTGGAAACACTTCCGGTACGGCACAGAACTTTTAAGTAAACATTACCTTTGCGTATGCCCACCGCTAACAGGGGGCTGCGCCCCTCCCCCGTGGCTAACGCCGCTTGCCCTGGTGGGTTTATATACATCCTAGTTTTTAGTGGCATCTTTTAAAATTGTAAATCACAACTTTTATTAAATTTCCTTTTGTGTATTTACATAAAAAACGAAAAAAATCTTTAATTTTTTTAAAAAAATATGCAAAAAGTCACCGTCAGGGTTTGAACGCGGGATCTTTGGCTCAGCTGCCTAACTTCTTGACCACAAGACCAAACTGCAGCTGCCGGGTTGCGGGTAGACGCAAGTATATAAAAGCATCACATTTCTTTCGAAAGTCGTTCTGATATCTTCAGGTATGTAGGAACCCATATATGAAAAAAAAAAATATTCTAAAATGGTGATGTAACCAGTTTTTCTAAAATTGGATGATTTGTCCAGGAATGACCCAATTTTACTACCTACAACAATCTAATCTTCCTTATCTAAAATCACTCATGTATAAAATGGTGCACTTAGCGTGACTCACTCTGGTGGTGCCTTAATAACACAAAAAAATGTTGGGAATACTTTTGAAGTTGTAAATTTAGCTCAGGGTTAAATTAATTGGGGTACCTCACACATTTGCTGGCGCCGTCACCAAGTTATCCTTCACTCCCTAACGAAAATATTGTTATCCCTATTCCTCCCTAACGATTGCAGATAACGCCGACACCAAAAATTTAATTAATTGGGGTACCTTGCGGAACTAACTTCACACTTTTGCTTGCGCCGTCACCAGGTTATCCTTCACTCCCTAACGAAAATATTGTTATCCCTATTCCTCCCTAACGACTCCCTAACGATCGCAGACAACGCCGACACAAAATTTTATTACTTGGGGTTGCTTGAGGGGCTAACTTCGCACTTTTGCTGGCACTGTCACCAGTTATCCTTCACTCCCTAAGGAAAATAATGTACTCCCTAATCCTCCCTAACGACTGCCTAACGATTTGGATAATTTTCATCTTAATTTTTTTTGGGGGTGGGGGGCTAACTTCGCAAACGTAACTATCTTTCACGGTAAGGAAAAGTACTTTTGGTCCAATGTTGTAAACCGAGGATTTATATTTTCGAAATCTCGATTTTTTCTCAAGCGTGACTAAACATCAAAACAGATATGACAATTCCCTGACACACTTAAAGAGGCACCGGGTCAAGTTTCGAATCGGATCAACGGGTCTATGCTTGGAATTCGGCCTGACCTGTTGACCCGAAGAGAATAGCAGAGTTTTTAATTCTTGCCTTATACACTGTTGCGTTTGAATAGCGTTTCTTTTAAGGGTGACCGGGATGGGGGTTTTAACTCCCAAATAGAGCTGTCAAAAATATCGATATACCGAAATCGGTATTGGTATTTTCGAATTCCCCACCCCGAAATGCATCTTAATATGCAAAATTAGTATAATTTTAGGTGTAATTATCTATATTTAGGCTACTTTCCACACCAGGATCGTCTTTGGAGTTGGACCCTCCGAAATTAATTTTTAGATACGTGTCTGGAAGTACTGAACGGCACTGAAATACCAAACATGGAAAATAGTTAACAACAGGGAATAACAAATCAAATGTGATTGCGGGCAAAAGGTAAAATTAATTTTATGGACGGATATCCGATACTCGGATCCGGATTCGGATACGTGAAACCCGGATCCGAAGATACGAAACTCCGATCCGAAATCCGAATCTTCGGGGTTTCGGATATCTGGTCCAATGGATTCGTGCGATTTCGGTCGCAGATCAAAGACCCAGTATTCGTATTTCGTTATTAGGATACCGAGCTACAGTAGCTCAGTGGAAGACGTCAGCTTGAGTTCGCTCAAGCAAGTCGTGTTTGTGTGAGCTCCGTGTTAGTGGAGTGCGCCTTTACGTGTACTATTCAGATATAGTGTCCAGTGTCTTTTTCTTCGCCTTTTTTTGTGTTTTCTATTTACAGTATGAACACAGTACAACGAAAAAATACAATTAGTGTCAGCTTACGTAGTTTAAATCAACGAGCGAATGCAGTGGCATTTCACGAAGCAGTTGCGGAACAGTTAAAGCTTCAGGAAGGACAAGTGGAGTCGATCGAATTTGACAGTTACAAGAAATTAGCGTTCATTCGCTGTTCAACGTTGGAGATAGCACAAAAAGCAATCCAATTGTGCCAAGGTAAACTAATTATAGAAGAAGGGGGAATACTCCATGAACTACCCGTCCAATTAGAGTCAAACGGCACATTTCAAATAGTGGCATTCATTTTACCTCTTGAAGTGTCCGACGAACAGGCAAAGGCCATTTTTCAGCCGTATGGAACTGTGACGAACGTTTCAAAAATTTATTATTCTCAATACTATCGCTTTAAAGTATATACAGGAAAGCGTGTCATTACTTTTTGCAAACTGTGTAGGAAGCTTCCAATTTTTTTAAATACTTTGGGGCTCAATATCCAGGTTTTTTCTCATTTCCAACAAGACATTTGTGCCAAATGTAATGAACTTAATGAAGAAAATCATCAGTGTACAATCGCGATACCACAAACGAGGAAAGTGTTTCCACCAAATTTAAATTCCAAATACTCTCCCCCTGAAATAGCGTCATACACTACATTCCCTGACCTAACAGCTTCGCGTCTACGAGGCCACACAGAAACGGCGATTAGGCCTAACGAGCCAAACAGAACTCTAGCTGTTCCAGTAATTGTGAGCGAGATACCCTCGGGCTAGTTTCTTCCGAAGCCAAAGAAAAAAAAGAAGACAAGGACTCACTCAACACGGAAGATAGCGTTTTGCCCGTCCTCAGTCAGAGAGGTGAAAGTGCAATAGAAGGTGTTACTTCGCAAGCAATTGTATCAGTGAATCCGATACCACAAATTACAAAAGAAAGTGTCCTTTCTAGTGCATCTGTCTCAGACGACTACTCCAGTGACACAAGTATACAGGGGCACCCTCCGCCAGAAGGTTCAACCGTACAACGTCGCCCAAAAACTGCGAGTTCCAAACGAAAACGCCGCAAAGCGTTATCTAAGCTCAAAAAAGAAGATATATCTACCCCTAGTGAAGTGCGTGCCCAGCCCAAGCGGCCCCCCCGGTCGGAATCCTTACAAGCATTGAAGAACCGATTGACGGCATCGTACCCTAACAAAGAGGAAGGTGGAAAAGACCATTAGTAAAGTCTCATCACAGGTTTCAGTTTTGTTATTACCAATCTACTAACAAAGTGGTAAGTGACTGTTTTGTATTTTTTTTCCTTGCAAGTACTATCTATCAAGTGCCATGCAAAAGTCAGGAGGCAAAATGCTTGTTGTCATATTAATGATTTTAAAGGTTCTAACCTTTAACCTGGCAAGCACGCAATCCGAACAAAAAATACAAGTCCTGCAACAGTTTTTACACCATCACGACGTGTACGCCGCCTGTTTCCAAGAGACGGAGATTGACAGTTTAAAGTTACGTAATTATAATGTATATTCTTCACATATATTTAAACCAACGAAATGTGTAGCAGTTGCCATTCGCGGAGATTTGAACTTTACCGATGTGTATATTCATCCATCCGGGTCTATGATTTCAGGAAAAATACAAAATTATGCAATCATTTGCGCTCATTTACCTTCAGGTAATTCCCACAGACAGGCCCGCGAGTCGTTTTTCCGGGACGACATTACTCTCGAACTTCAGAGACGTCGTTCATTACAAACTATATTATGTATGGACGCCAACGCAACACGCCGAGCTCAAGACTCTAGTCATAAGGGAAATATTAGTCCAGAACTTATTAACTTAACTAAAGAATTTTCATTAGTGGACGCCTATGAATGTTGCAACCCAAACGTGTATATGCCAACATATATATACAAAGAAGGTAGTTCCCGTATTGATCACATATATGTACCTCAATCAATCCAGCCACACTTGGTGCGTGCCATAAATTATCCAATGCCATTCTCAGATCATAATGTCGTCTTGGTCACTTTAAAAATAGAGCTCCAAACTCACTTGAGACGCGACTATGTATGGCATTTGAACACCTCAATCCTAACTGACGAAGAATACATAAATAGTATTAAAAGCATGATCAGTAACGCACGTAAACAAGCGTTATACAAATCAAAACCTTCTCAATGGTGGTATAATTTAAAAAAAATCACTTATCTATTTCTCCAAACAGTATTCACTTGAAAAATCCAAACACAAAAAATGTCTGATCGAATATTATTATAAGGTATTAAATGAATATCATAAACAACTGGCATCAGGAAAGCCCGTTCTTCTTAAAATTAAAAACATCCAAAATTTGTTGCTTAATCTTCACAAATCAACAAATTTTGGCTTTATAGCGCGCACCAGGTTGCCACAGATAGGTGTGATCGAGCAACCACGAAATATTCATGTTCTTCTAGAAAGAAATAAAGGACGCCAACAAATCACTAACTCATATATAGATAAAAGTGGCAAAATTTATAATGGAGCTTCTATGTATCTGGAAATCCGTGAGAATTATAACACCCTGTTCAACGAACCTCATGACCGGTCAAATGAATACACGTCGACGATAAAGCTCCCCACAATTTCAGCGTCCACAAAACAATCCTTAAGTCAACCCATAAATGAAAATGAAACTATGCAAGCCCTCCAAGGTCTTAAAGTTACATCCTCTGGAGGCAAGGACGGTCTCTCCCCTCTTTGGTACGTCACTTTCAGCGACATATTAACTCCGATTCTGACTGCTGTATACAACTCTATATGGGATAAGCTCTTATGTCACCCCAATTTTTGTGAAATAAGAGGCGTGCTAATTAACAAACCTCAACATCATGGTCACACAAAACACCGTTTGATTTCGCTATTAAATTGCGATACAAAAATATTATATAAACTTCTAACAGCAAGGTTGCTTCCCACCATTCCTGAAATAATATCCCCTTCTCAAGGTGGTTTAGCAGGAATGCTTAATGCAGGCACTATGTTGATTCATATTCGTGAATTTCTCCAAATGGCCTCCGAATCAAACGACCCATACGCACTTCTAGCGTTGGATATGAATCAAGCCTACGACAGACTTGACACCACTTTCTTAAGAAGTATTCTACGCCAGTATGACTTTCCCACCAACTTTCTAAACCTACTAACTATCCTCCAACGCAATCGAATTATGACGTTATATGTAAAGAAACGAAATTTGACAGCATTTCCCATGACTAACGGACTTGAACAGGGGAACCCAATTTCAAGCATCCTCTATAGCTTAGCTATAACACCTCTAATTCTTCAAATCGAAAAATCTATAGGTAGTATTAATCAAAACCCTAATGTGCTCAAATGTTTATCTTATATTGATGACGTAACCTGCGGGGTAACTTCGCCTCAAGAAGTTGAAGCTATTTTCAACATCGTCCAAACATACGGTCAATATTCAGGACTCAAGCTTAATGAAACAAAAACCAAATTAATGGTGTGTAACAAGACTCATGAAACACTATACGGTAATCTGGGAAACCTTACTGACCGACAAAAAATACTAGGTATCGAATTTCATCGAACGATCCACGCCACTATCCACATTAATGAAAAACGTATATTAGGAAGTATGATTCACGAGTTAACTAAGTATCAGCATATGTTTGAATACCTCATATCCCGGGTAAGATTTGTTAATTGTTACATCATAAGCAAGTGGATATATTACTTGCAATTATTCCCGATTACGAACACCACTTTAGCTCAAGTCAACAAACATATCGGTTATTTCCTATGGAGAGGAAACATACTTAGAGTGGCCCGCCCTAAATTGTACTTACCGCACCTGCAAGGGGGCCTCAACCTCAAGGACATAAAATGTCAGGGTGAAGCACTCCGTTTGCACCGCACTATACAAGTCCTTAGTTCGCCCACAATGTCGTATGCCAAATGGGCACTACGAAATATTCTAAACGCAATTATAACTACTTTGCCGTTAAATCTACAGCCATGGCGCTCTAAAGCATCATATCTAACTGATACGTTTGTCACCCTGACATACGCCTTGGTGGCCCAAGACCGCATAACAGATATGACAGTAAAACAACTATATGTCTATATAATGCAAAAAAATCCCCTCCCCCTGACTGTCCCCTGCTTACCACTAACGCAGCGATCTTTAATGTGGAACAACATGACTACTCTACTAACCCAACCTAATTTACATAATCTTTATTATCAAATCATATATCAAATATTCCCTCTGAAGGCTTCTTTATACGATAAAGGTATACTCACGGATGCTAAGTGTACTCTATGCCAACAGGATGACACGTTTCTACATCGATTAACTCAATGCATTAACAGCAATAACATCTGGTTAAAATACATTGCAATAGTAGAAAGGATTACTCGTGAATCCTATCAAAATAAACCATACTACACTTTTCTTCTCTATCCAGAATTTCAATATTTTCCACCCACACGTCGTAAATTCTTGGTCTGGTTTACGGCCCAAACTTTGCACATACTGATAAAAGAACGCAGACAAATGCAACTCGACGAATATATGTTTCAAGTGTTGTTAAGATACGAGGGAATTCCCTCCGCTCTCCGCCGGAAATCTTTTGCTAACTATATCCGTGCTGTCTACTAACGCACACAGGAGAGAGAACCATTAGGTAGGGATTGATTGAGGAACCTCACACACAGGAGAGTAACCTTTTGTTTTTCGTCTGTTAGTTGTGCTAGTCTCCCAATATAATTTAATTTTTTTTTTTCGATTGCCAGCGTTTGATGTTTTCTTTTCCTCTTTCACAGCGCTGACTGGGAGTCTCTTTTTTTTTCTCCCCTCGAAGTTTGCTTATTTTTTTTATAAGATTTATGATTTAATTTTCTTTGTCAATTATGTACTGCATTCTTAATGGCTTTGATATAATGTTCACGGATCCTTTCATGTATCAACAAACTTCTATTTTGTAATCTATTTCACAATCAATAAATATATTAAGAAAAAAAAGTGGTAGAGTGTCGGCGTAGCATTCGGGAGGTCGTGGGTTCTATCCCAGCGGCCGACTATCCTGAGTTTTTTCCAGAGCTTTCCCTCAGTCACACCAGGCAAATACCGGTATGGCATCGTCAACAGAGACCCTGGCAGGCACCTTCCCCAATCCTTTCCCCTTCCCTATCCCGGCCTGAGCTTTAACTGCCTAAAGGTTATAAATAATATTCAATTCGTTATTATGATGCATCTGAAACTGCGATGCCAAGCCAGGTTGGAAAATTATGTAAGGCCGTAAATAAAGCCAATTTACTCGTAATTCAATATATCTCAAAACAGAAAAATATTTTTTATGGAGATAGTTGTGTATTTGATTGTTATTGTTTTCTTGTCCAAAGTTAGTTAATAGGAACATTTTTTTAACGTCCTTTTTTTTTTTTCAAAACACATGCTTTATATCTCAAAAGCAAATTAATCTGGGAAAGGAGTTTCGTAATTGTTTTATATCCCTGCAAAGGGGGTTCGTTGTGAAAAAGTACCATGTGCGTGTTTTTTTTTGGGGGGGGGATTGTCCCGTTTCCTTTTGCTTTCTTCATTTCATCAATTCTCCTATCTTAATCAATCTGGCTTGAGCCAAAGTTGCCTAAAGACCTTAAAATAAATTCAAATTCAATGCTTATAAATCAACACTAACGCCCGATTGCAAAGATGTGCAGCATGGTTTTAGGCTAAACTGGTGCATTCCAAATTGATGTTTAAGCCGAAGCCATCTTAGACTAAGTCTAAACTTCGTCTTTGCAATCGGTCGTAAGTGTTCAGAAAGTTATTTTTCATCACATTTGGCTCTCCAATCAACAGTAGAATGATTGTGCTTATAGCACACTGCAAAAAATAGCTGTGTTAATTCATCACAAGCGTGACTACCACTTTTGTGTGTTAAATCAACACAACACACGATGTTGATTTCGGTAATGTGAAAAAAAAAAGTTACGACTACAATGAAATTTGAACATGGGTTGCTCAGTTAGAAGTCCAGCGTCTTACCGACTTCGCTAAATCGTCAGACAGAAAATGTATTAGATGCAAACGATATTTAGGAACAACATTTTAATTCAACTACTACACTATACATTTAAACAGTGTAGACTGTAGAGTATCAAATATATGTTGCTGAACCCCCAAAGACAAACTAAGTTACTTGAAAGACTTATCCCATGGTTTAATCACTTCCTATTTGTCAATAGAGAACCATAATTCCCATTCATTGAGAATGTTCTATTTCTATGAAAGCAAGCAAGATGACAGCCAAACACTGCTTTCTTATCGTAACAGAACGTCAAATGCTTGCTTGCTTTCATAGAAATGAAACATATTCTCCATAAATGGAGATTCTGATCCCTAATTGATCAATGGAAAAGTGATTAAATCATGGCATGAGTCGTGAGAGTATCTTTGTTTGTGTTTGGGGTTCAGGAACATTTTGTTATCCTCTATATTGTTTCAATCTAGTGCTCTTTCCATCTGACAATTTAGCGAAGTCGTTAAGACGCTGGACTTCTAACTGAGTAAGCTATGTTCAAATCTAGCTGCAGCCGTTACTTTTATTTTCTCCCAGTACCGAAATCAACACCGTGTGTTGTGTTGATTTAACACACAAAAGTGGTAGTCACGCTGGGACACCGCATTGTGTTGAATTAACATAGCTATTTTTTACTGTGCACAGTACAGAACTGTAACGGGTCAAGTTTTGGATCGGGTCTATGCTTGGGCCCCACCTGACCCGGTAACCCGATTTCGGTCTCGTCACCAGGACAAAGTAGAGCATTTAATTATTTCCTTGTGTTTGATCAGTTTCTTTCAGGGGTGACCGGGACCGGAGGTGTTACTCCCAGAGCTGAAAAATGCGAAACTGGAGTTCATTATAGATACGTGTCTAGAAGTACTGAATGGCACCGAAATACCAAAAATGGAAAATAGTTAACAACAGGGAATAACAAATCAAATGTGATTGCGGGGAAAAGGTAAAACGAATTTTATGGGCGGATATCCGACACTCGGTTCTCAGACCGGGTCAAGTTTTTAGACCGGATCACCTACTTCCGGGTCAGACCGGGTCACCAAAACACCTGGTGTTAGCTCTGCCATGCTACTTTCTTTATATATAAGTATCCATTTTGTTAGAATTTCAAAATAATTCGATATTTCAATACTCTGGTATTCATTCAGTTCATTACTACTGTTCGGTATATCAGTATATTCGGTGTTTTGGTATATCGATATTTCGGTATTTTGGGTATTTCGGTTTTTCGGTATATCGATAATTGTCGGTATCGAATACTTACCGAAAGTCGGTATGAAAATCTCAATACCTACCCAGAAAACGGATATACGATGCCGAGAATTCCTAGTAAGGGAAGATGGGCAACGTGGCATGGTCGGGCAAAGTGAAATCTCGTTGTTTCCAAGCACACAGTCATCGAAAAAATTTGCAGTTGATATCACTGTAGAGAGGTTTGTGACGGCAACTCTATGCGTAATGCTAATGGAAAAGTATGCTTGCTGCTTGGCGCACCTAATCCTTAAATTTGAGAAATGTTTACATTTCAAGGGAATTTGTAAGCTACATTTCAGTTGATCTATACGTATAACACTAACTTCTGAACTTTTCTTCTAAGTTTACCACGTGTAATTTGATGAAAATACTGGTATATCATATTTGCAAACTTTTCGAATATTGCTAAATTTCGTACTTTTTAGGTAGATTTCGAAGAAAAATCTACCTATTGAGATCGGTACCATGTCATATATATATTTACACGCTAGCGGCCATAATTTTGAAGATATTTGAACCAAATTTTATTATGTTAGTCTAGGCTTAATTGCTCGGCTAAGTTCATTAATGAGCAAAATCGGCCCAAGGGGGTGATCGGGGAAGGGGGTTGAAATTTTGAAAAAAATATGTATCAGCCCTATGGAGTTTATAGGGAAACTTTGTCTGCATAAATTATAGTACTCCCTAAGAAGTTTACGGTGACACCAACGATTCAGGGATTGTGGGAATACCAGTGAGGGTGGGGGTGGAAATTCAAAATTTTTAAAACCATGTCTTGTGGGGTAACGATGAAAAGTTCTTGATGATTAATCTATAAATCAATAACTACTTTCTGGATAGCGCTCATATTTCGTTAGGGGTATATAAGGTGGCGGGTTTCATTGGGCCTGTTAATTTCAATTGGAATATCACAGCATTCAGTTCTAATAACAAAAAGTTTGCACGGTAATTAGTTAACTTATTAGGGAAATTAGTTAACCTTTTAGGGTTATTAGTTACCGTATTTATAATTTTATAATGAAAATAAAATGATAAAAGAACATTTACTTAAAGTGTTTTTATTCTGCACTTACCCCAATAAATTCAATTAAAAAAAAAAACACTTCGAAATCTACCTCAGCCTGTAGGACTGCCGAAAGGAATTTTTCTTTTTTACGTTGGAAAACCATGTATATTTTCTTCATTAAACTTATGTTGATGAATTTTGTAAATAAAATAAATAAATGAAAGAATGGCAGCGAAATTATGCATAAATTCATTTCAATCCCTCATTTATAAGCAGTTTAAAAAAGTATATCTTATTTGGTTACTTTGCCTTATATATTGCTTAAAAAAATTAGACAAGTATAGACCACAAAAGTCTTCCGTCAGATCCGGTTGGTTGCCATGGTAACTCACCATGTTTAAGTCTAAACAACAGTGAACAGTGGTTGGTTTATGTAGTTTCTTCGATAATAATAAATAATTCATCATAGGTATGTGCTTCGTACCAGATTGCAAACATTGTAATGAGATAGAGACGTGTCGCTTTTTCATGTTTCCAAAGGATGAAAACCAGAAAAAGAAATGGAAGAAGGCAATTAGGTAAGTAAATCAATTTTATGCAGTATTATTGAACGTAATTTTCAATGCGTTGATATAATTACAAGGATAGTTCATCGAGGTTTGCAGAGCTAGCGATTAAATGAAAAGGAGAAATTATAAGAAGCTTAAAAACTGAAGTTGCTCATTCGGGCATTTATTCCGAAGTTAGTCGTCCGCCTGTTTTTCGATTGAAAGCCTAATGAAAGCTATGCAGTTTAAAATTTACCAATTTTTACGTCCAGTTCCCTGATTTTATGTTTCGTTCGGATACCGCGAAGGGTGGATATGTTTATATTTATTATTAATAATTGCTTTCCTTCATTTCCGTTCGCACATACGCCTTGGTGCTGTTATATAGTTTAACGTCGCCATAAAATGGAAAATTTACGGGAGAAATTGACTTTGTAGATAAGTAAAGGAGGGTGTCTTATATAAAATTTGCATGGCACTGTTTGTCTAAAGTGCCTAATTCCTTTAAATAACGAAGGTTTCTTACCCGCTTGCGGTGGCGATCACAGTGAGAGCTTCGGCTCTCCTCTCCCAACCTGGGAGCAGTGGCCTCTTCGGAAATCCACTAGTGGATTGAATATGGCTGTAAAGTACCTAACCTAGCTTTTCTAACCGATTCCATTCCAAGTACTGGAAATGTACTTGCAAACAGTAATAAAAGGCGTAAGTTGAAAATAAAGCAAACTCGTAGTCAGCCTAAAACAGAAGGAAGGGGCTAAGTATATGACAATATTCATACATACAAACTATATGTACTTATATCAAGTATTCTTCTCAAGGGTGCGTGAATTATTTTCAAGATAACTGGTCCACTCCTATCGAAGACGAAGAATCCGTTTATCCTAAACGGCATAAATAATGCATGATTTATCGGATGTGGTTTACGAATTCGAAAATAAAATGAGATAGGCAGGGCTTACTGAAGGAAGGACTAGGCCACGCTTTATCGACAGCGAAGGGTTTCTGAACCCGGCGCTTCTTAGCATCTCGGCAGGGGACAATGACACGAGTTCAAACGCGGGGTATTCTCCAGCTGCGTTTCAAGCAAAGAATGGTAATCACTGTTACTTAAAGTGTCTAAGTATATTGAATGCATTTGCAAGTGTAAATGAGGGAAATCGTGAAAAGTATGCAAAAATGTGTGCATATGGCACGAAGTGCACATATTGCAGAATTAATGAAATGCAATCTTGTAGCCACGATGCGCACATAAATTTAACTTTCGGAAGTGAAATAGAGGAGAATAGTGAAAATCTGAACAAAAAAAAAATATCAAGTGTTGTCTGGCGACGTAAAACTATAACTGCACGATTTTCCCCCAAATTGTCTTCATATTCCGTACCTCGTATTGCGTTAGGTCGCAAAAT
>JAGDQP010058606.1:0-12526 GCA_022664845.1 Lepisma saccharinum
CACGTAATTTATGTTCATCTGCTAGGGTCGTACTCCAACTGTTGCAACCGTAAAGTAGTACCGGTAGAATAACCGTTCTGTATATTTTCAATTTCAATTTCAATTTCCTTGATATTAATCGCGATGTTAGAAATTTTTGGACTGAATAGGAACATGCGTTGCCCGATACTAAGCGAATTTTCAATTTTTCCGTGCCCTCAGTTTTGCTTGTTACGCTCGTATGTTCCCAAATATTTAAATTTGTTTACTTTCTCTATGACCTCATAACTAATTCTTATGTTTTTTATCTCCTTTATTCCCTATGTTTTGGATTATTATCATGTATTTTCTGTTATCTGTGTTTACCTGTAGACCTCTCTTATCGCACGCTTTTACTATGACATCGGTGTTGTTTTGTAGTGCATCAATATCGTCCCCTATTAAACCTACATCATCTGCGTATACAAACAGTTGATTCAAACCATTCAATGAGAGCCCCTTTTAGTTCCCTTTAATTTTTAAAATCGCGTATTCTAACACAAAGTTTAACACTAGTGGTGTTAAGGCATCGCCTTGTTTCAATCCGTTGCGAATCTTGAAACTGTCTGACATATTATTACCTATCCGTACTCTGCTTATGGGGTCGCTGAGACACATCTTCACTAATTGAACCATTTTTTTCGGATTCCAAATCGTATCAGGATACTGTATAACCTTTCCTTGTTGATAGAATCATATGCTTTCTTGAAATCAATGAATAGCTGATGAACCGTCCCATTGTATTCCCATTTCTTCTAAATCCACATTGGTGATCTCCAATTCTTTCATCTACGTCTACACTTACGCGTGTTAGCAGAATATTACCTTGTAACAGGTTGGAAGTAATGAGATTCCGCGGTAATTATTACAGTCCGATGTATCACCTTTTTTGTAAATCGGAACTATTATTGAGGTTTTACTTTCGTTTGGGAGCTCCTCCTTTCTCCAAATAGTACTTATCAACTGATGTAGTTCCTTGATAGGTGCCGTTCCTCCGGCTTTAATTAATTCGGCTGGAATATTGTCTATTCCTGGTGTTTTGAATTTTTTCAATTTCTTTACCGACATTTCGATCTCGATCACGCTCGGTTCGGGAATCCACGGTTCTGCAGTATGGATTTCTTACTCCTGTTTATTCCCCGTTGTATACATTAAGAAGTTTGTCGAAATAAAATGTCCGCACATCGACAAAGTTAGTCGAATCCGCCTGAAGATCTCCACGTTCATATCTAATCATTCCTAACCTCGGCTGGTAACCCTTTCTTAACGAGTTTACCCCTTTGTATAGGTCTCGTATGTTATTTGTCTTCCCGTTTTTCTCTATCTTCTGAATCTTCTGCTTCGGTATTTGGTGGTGGTAGTGGTTGGTATTTGCTTCGTTTTTTTTACTTAGTCATCGTTGCCTTGCTTGTTTTCGTTCCTCGTGAAGCTTAAAGCATTCTTCATCAAACCAAGGTTTGTTTTCTGTTGTTTCTTCTCACCTACACGTTCCTTCGCTGCGCTCTTAATTGTTTCACGAATTGCCTCCCACATTTTACATCAATTTCATTATTAATACCATTATTATTACTCGAGTCGGCTAGCATTTCGAACCTATTTGAGAGTTCGAGTTGGTAATCTGCTTTTATGCTCGGATTATTTAATCGTTTAACTTCAAATTTCAGTTGTTTTGACCCCTTGTTTTCTCTGTTCGCGATGCATAACTTTTCCCTTACTTTTGTGATCACTAATTGATGGTCGGTGTCACCTTCCGCTCCTCTGTACGACCTAAAATCCATTGTGTTGGTGTGTTTTTGTCTGTCTAGTAATACGTGACCGATCTAGTTGAGAATTTTGCCGTCCGGAGATATCCATGTGTATTTGTGTATGTCTTTGTGTTCAAAGTACTTGCTCTTTACCAGTAGGGTTTTAGAAATCGCAAAATTATCAGTCTTTCTCCATTGTTCTTGGCCTTTTCGTGAAGGATGTATTATGTCTATAAAATATTGTAGCATCTCTCGATCTCGATCTACTTAACTTTTCAGTTTGGACCACAAAACGGGGGGTAAAATTTTGTTTCGCAAAATTATTTTTATAGTGTCGAAAGTGGGTTTTGTGAGCAATTGTAGCAAATTTCATGGAAATATCTGGAAAACTTTCGCTTTTACCTGTCTGTTTCTCAGTTAGAAGAATTAATAACGGTAAAGATAAAGCTATCCCCTGTTCGATTCGCACGCTCCGTGAACGGCTCATTGTGATGTGGAGGTAGCGCTCCACATCCCGACCTACGGTACGAAGTGCGGTGGAATGGTCAGTCCCACGCTCGACTGACTTTACCTTCCCAAGGTGCCCAGGAGTACTAAGAGCACTCTGGTACTCAGTTTGATAGGAGGCTGAGTGCACCGTAGAGCGCCAGGCATGGGGACGATGGGTGCCTAACTTGTGACTAAAAATGTATCACAAAAATTGAACAGGATATTTTGAAACTGGTTAAATCAAAATAGGATTAGATTGCGCGATATTATACTTACAATACAATCTGTCAAAAGTTAAAATTTGTGTTACGTTGAACTTATCACATTGCACGAAGTATATTAGAACATTTAATTGAAGTTTTAACTTCTAGATTTGCTAATGACAATTTTCTTTTGGTGATGTTAGATTCGTTCAGGCTGGTTTACGTTAAAATAAACGACAATAAATGATCGTATCTTAATGTGGCCATACTTATCCTAAACTGGGTTTGTTCGTAAAACTGCTATAATATATTCATTTCATAATTTGTCATGACAAAAAGGACATACATTAACATGTATTTACTTACCACACAATACATACAGACAAAATGAAACACATATACTTAATTTTACATTTTCCTCGCTTTTGAACTTGGTTATTCATAGGTATTGAGCTCGTCGGCAGAATGGAGTAGGGGAAACGCGCTGGACATTACAGTCTGAAAGCAAACTAACATGGGTTCAAATCCTGTTCAAGCCGAAGATTTTTTTACAAAGCAATCGTGAATAATCTAATCATCTCTTCTCATACAAAACGGAGAATATTTCCAACTGTGGAGTGGAGCAACTGATTCACTATAGCAAGGAAGACGCTTTGCGAATGTTGGTTGGGAAAGTTCAAATCAAGTCTCAGGGGGTTACGAGGAAAGTTAACAACACGTCATTGATCAGAAATATGCACTTTTCATGTTATTATTCTTAGAAAGAAACTCCTATAACATTTGTTAAGCAAGTTTTGGATACAGCCAAGTATGGAGTATCGCTAGCGTGCGGGACTTCTAATTTGAAAACCTGGGTTCGGTACCCCACCAGCCAGTTTCTTTTTCGCATACACTGAAGTATTGAAACAGATTTATCTGCGGGTTATGGAGAACCTACGAAGCATCACTGATCAGAATCCGAGTAAACAGTGCGTGTGCTGTTTAGCATAATGATAATGTAATTTTCATGTTTTTCATTGGTCTCTTTCTCTTCCTCTCTTTGTTGCTGTATTGTTATCGTATCTTTGCTGCGTCTTTCTTTTCTTCTTCTCTCTATCTATTTATCTTTATTTTTCTCTTATTTTACACACACTCTCTCCTTTTGTGCGTCTTCCAGAGCCAATTTCGGGCCACTTTCGATGACCCGGTAACCCGATTGACCCGGTCTGGAAACCCTATTTAACTGGGAATTTCGGCGTCGTATTTTTCTTGTTCTCGGGGTCACATCTCCGGTCCTGGTCGCTCCTTAAAGAAGCATTGTTCAAACGGAATGAAATAATTAAAATCTCTCCTTCATCCTACGGGTTATCAAGTATAAATCGAATCAAAGGGTCAGCATGGCCTACAGTATCTAATGTTTTTTTTACAATCAGTGATTCCGCTAGACCCCGGCACCTGTAGGGGATGTCAGCCCAAATCTTTGAGACTACCCCCAACTTCAACATATTGCGGACAAACGTTGATAGAAACTGTGCAAAATTCTACGTCCACCCTCCCAATTTTGATTTTACGCCCCCAATCTGAAAATCCTGGCAGCATCCTTTATTACAAAGTATTCCGAACCAGTATGTTTAATAAACCCCACCGAATTTGCAGACTAACACCGCGCAAACAAACAATGTGTGTTACACATTTGACATTATCCTAGATGTGTATCAAAACTCTGGAGTTTCACTGGAAATCATAAGTATTTAATCTAACCATCAAGTTTGGTCTCCATTTTGAAAGTGATTTAATGAATTTTTGAAGCACCCTTTATATATTCGAATAACCCTGCAGAAATATAAATTCATTTCTCTCTTGCTGTTAGATTTTACTTGTGGAAACTGAACTTTATACTGTGGGAACTTAACTTTATATTTTTACTACGTTTAAATTCCATTTTTTTATCTGTACTTCTTCTTCTTCTATTTCCCCTTCTCTCTTTCTCACTCTCTCTCTCTCTCTCTCTCTCTCACTCTCTCTTATTTCTCTGCCTCTGTCTTACAGACATCCATCGGTTTCAATATCTCATTGTATGTTTAAATTTCTCCCTTGATCAACTTATGTATATTGATTCGTCTTGCTTTCATTTTACCGATACTAATACATGTCTATTTGATTTTAGTATGAGCGAGACGAAGGAAGGAGAAAGAGGGGGTCTGTTTACTGGAAACGATTATGGGAAAAGAAGGTGCCATTTGGGTTACCTAGCTGCACGGCGTTCGCTGTCGCAATATTTTTGATGCGAAGTGTACTATCCCGGTATATGCCTTTCGTGACTGAGGAAAACACTGGGAAAACCTAAGTCAGGACAGTCAGCCGCTGGTACCGAACCGAGGTCCAACCGCATACGAAACCAACGTTCTACCAAGTAAAGTACAGCGCTCGGAAGAAAGCATACTCGTTTTTATGTTTATCACATGCACGCACACACAATATCATAGGCACGCCCATACAAAATAACGTAAATAACAACATAATATCAGAAATTATCAAGCATAAATATCGTGCATCGTGCCCTATTTTTAAGAACTGATAGAAACAGACCTTTTCTCTTGTTTTTCATGCATAACGTTAGTGTTCTTTGGAATTCATTAAGAAAGAAAAAAGAAAGAAACCATGGGTTTTAAAGTTCATGTTTATTTCTCCATGTTCGGTAAGGATCTTTTCTATTGGACGATTTGAAAAAACTTTTCAGTACCCTTCAACTAGTGGCCCATCTAAAATAAAAATGGCATTAGGTTTCCTATTTTATTGTTTGAAATGGGACTCTCTTAAATTTTTCATTATTTGCTACATAGTACAAGAAATCATAAATATATTTTTCAGAACCCAGGACATGTGATAATGTTTTCTTTTAAACAAAAGAAAATTCCAACGCTTGCTCGCTCACTCACACTCAGAATCACAAACTTCATTGAATAACGTTAGTAATATAAACGCATTGTACAACTATATTCATTTTATTGTAGGGCATTGTTACAGGAAACATTGTTAATCACCCAGCAACGATTCTTTCAATTTGTCTACAACTTACAAGGATTATATGAAATTATCGAATTTCTGGTGGAACGTAAGTAAAAAAGCATTTTAATGCTGTAGTTTGTTATTTGTGCTTTTAAGCTAATAATGTTGAAATTGTGTTTTGTTTGCCAAATAAAATGAATTTTTGGTAGAATAGAACTCTTGTACAACATAGTTAATGAAATATCTTTACAAATAACTCGAGTGATATGACTGCTAATTGAGCATTGATAGTTTCGCAATGCATTCTAAATTAGAACACAAAATGTTCAGGTGATTATAAAGAACACAAGCTCTGTTCCTAATGCTTGTCAATTCAAACCGTGACTGATCAAGAACCTGACATTAACTGTAACATTTTAACAAATATTTTAAAAAAAACATGATCTCAAAGGTACAACTAGAGACTGAAGGAAATGAATGAACTTTACACGATTTGCGATAAAAATACTACAGCGAATTACCGTTGAGAGCGTCAACTTTAGATCACAAATACATTTTCAGTGGTGCTATTAAAATGAAACATCTGGTGTTTTTGTTAGTAAACTATTATATCATCTAACAAGACAAGCGCAATACGTTGTCGTTTTGAGCTCGAAATTAACAAGTTTCTCAATGCTTCATCGAATAACGTTAGTAATATAAACGCATTGTATAACAATTTTCATTTTATTGTAGGGCATTGTTACGGGCAAAATTGTTAATTACCCACCAACGATTCCTTCAATTTGTCTACAACTTATAAGATTATAAGAAAATATCCAATTTCTGGTGGAACGTAAGTAAAAAAGCAACCTTAATGCTGTAGTTTGTTATTTTGTGCTTTTAAGCTAATAAATTTGAAATTGCCTTTTGTTTACCAAATATAATGAATTATTAGTTAAATAGATATCTTGTACTGCATAATTCATGAAATATCTTGCAAACAGCTCGAGTGATATGGTTGTTAATTGAGCATTGATAGTTTCGCAACGTTTTCTAGATTAGAACACACAGATACTAATACAATAATATCAGGTGATTATAAAGAAAACAGGCTCTGATCCTAATGTTTATGAATTCAAACCGTGAATGATCCAAAGTCAATTTAAGTGTAACATTTAACAAACACGATTTAACAAACATGATGTCACTGGTACAACTAGACTCGCAAGGAAATGAATGAACTTTACACGATTAGCGTTAAGAATGTTACAGCGAATTACCGTTGAGAGCATCAACTTTGGATCACAAATGAATTTTTAGTGGTGCTATTAAAATGAAACTTCTAGTCTTTATGTTAGTTAATTATTACATGATCAAACAAGATTAGCGCAAAACGATGTCGTTTTGAACTCGAAATCAATCAGTTTCTCAATACTTCATTGAATGACGTTAGTTATATAAACGCATTGTACAACAATATTCATTTTATTGTAGCGCATTGTGACGGGCAAAATTTTTAATCACCCAGCAACGATTCTTTCAATTTGTATAGAACTTACAAGGATTATATGAAATTATCGAATTTCTGGTGGAACGTAAATAAAAGAGCAATCTTAATGCTGTAGTTTGTTATTTGTGTTTTTAAGCTAATAATGTTGAATTTGAGTTTTGTTTACCAAATACTATGCATTATTAGTAGGATACAACTCTTGTACTACATAGTTCATGAAATACCTTTGCAAATAACTCGAGTGATATGGCTGCTAATTGAGCATTGATAGTTTCGCAATGTATTCTAAATTAGAACACACAGATACTAATACAAGGATTTCATGGTTATTATAAAGAACACAAGCTCTGTTCCTTTTGTTTCTCAATTTAAACCGTGAATGATCCGAAGTCAATTTAAGTGTAACATTTAACAAACACGATTTAACAAACATGACCTCACTCGTACAACTAGACCCGGAAAGAAATGAATGAACTGTACACGATTTTCGTTAAAAGCACTACAGCGAATTACTTTTGAGAGCATCAACTTTGGATCAGAAATGAATTTTTAGTGGTGCTATTAGAATGAAACTTCTAGTCTTTATGTTAGTTAATTATTACATGATCAAACAAGATTAGCGCAATACGATGTCGTTTTGAGCTCGAAATCAATCAGTTTCTCTATACTTCACTGAATAACGTTAGTAATATAAACGCATTGTACAACAATATTCCTTTTCTTGTAGGGCATTGTTACGGGCAAAATTGTTAATCACCCACCAACGATTCTTTCAATTTGTCTACAACTTACAAGGATCATATGAAATTATCGAATTTTTGGTGGAACGTAAGCAAAATAGCAATCTTAATGCTGTAGTTTGTTATTTGTGTTTTAAGCTAATAAAGTTGAAATTGCGTTTTGTTTACCAAATACAATGCATAATTAGTTGAATAGAAATCTTGTACTGCATAATTCATGAAATATCTTGGCAAATAACTCGAATGAAATTTCTACTATTTGAGCATTGATAGTTGGGGAATGTATTCCAGATTAGAACACATCGGTACTACAACAAGGATTTCAGGTTATTATAAAGAACACAAGCTCTGTTCCTAATGCTTGTCAATTCAAACCGTGAATGATCCAAACCCAGTTTAAGTGTAACATTTTAACAAACATGGTTTAACAAGCATGATCTCACTGGTACAACTAGATTCGGATGAAATAAATGAACTTTAAACGATTTGCGTTAAAAATACTACAACAAATTACCGTTGAGAGCATCAACTTTAGATCACAAATGAATTTTCAGTGGTCTATTAAAATGAAGCATCTGGTGTTTTTGTTAGTAAACTGTCATATCATCTGAGAAGACAAGCGCAATACGATGTCGTTTTGACAAGGAAATCAATCAGTTTCTCCATACTTCATTGAATAACGTTAGTAATATAAACGCATTGTACAACAATCTTCATTTCATTGTATTGCATTGTTACGGTCAAAATTGTTAATCACCCAGTCACGATTCTTTCAATTTGTCTACAACTTACAAGGATTATATGAAATTATCGAATTTCTGGTGGAACGTAAGTAAAATAGCAATCTTAATGCTGTAGTTTGTTAGTTGTGCTTTTAAGCTAATAATGTTGAAATTGCGTTTTGTTTACCAAATACAATGCATAATTAGTTGAATAGAAATCTTGTACTGCATAATTCATGAAATATCTTGGCAAATAATTCGAATGAAATTTCTACTAGTTGAGCATTGATAGTTTGGCAATGTATTCTAGATTAGAACACATCGATACTATTACAAGGATTTCAGGTTTTTATAAAGAACACAAGCTCTGTTCCTAATACTTGTCAATTCAAACCGTGAATGATCCAAACCCAGTTTAAGTGTAACATTTTAACAAACATGGTTTAACAAACATGATCTCACTGGTACAACTAGATTCGGATGAAATAAATGAACTTTACACGATTTGCGCTAAAAATAATACAGCAAATTACCGTTGAGAGCGTCAACCTTAGATCACTAATGAATTTTCAGTGGTCTATTAAAATGAAGCACCTGGTGTTTTTGTTAGTAAACTATCATATCATCTGAGAAGACAAGCGCAATACGAATTCGTTTTCAGCTCGAAATCAATCAGTTTTTCAATGCTTCATCGAATAACGTTAGTAATATAAACGCATTGTATAACAATATTCATTTTATTGTAGGGCATTGTTACGGTCAATATTGTTAATCACCCGGCAACGATTCTTTCAATTTGTCTCCAAGTTACAAGGATTATATGAAATTATCGAATTTCTGGTGGAACGTAAGTAAAAAACAATCTTAATGCTGTACTTTGTTATTTGTGCTTTTAAGCTAATAATGTTGAAATTTCGTTTCGTTTACCAAATATAATGCATTATTAGCTGAATAGAAATCTTGTACTGCATAATTCATGAAATATCTTGGCAAATAATTCGAATGAAATTTCTACTAGTTGAGCATTGATAGTTTGGCAATGTATTCTAGATTAGAACACATAGATACTATTACAAGAATTTCAGGTTATTATAAAGAACACAAGCTCTGTTCCTAATGCTTGTCAATCCAAACCGTGAATGATCGAAAGCCAGTTTAACTGTAACATTTAACATACACGATTTAACAAACATGATCTCACTGTTACAGATAGACTCGGAAGGAAATGAATGAACTTTACATGATTTGCGTTAAGAATACTAAAGCGAATTACCGTTGAGAACATCAACTTTGGATGACTAATGAATTTTTCAATGGTGCTATTAAAATGAAGCATCTGGTGTTTTTGATAGTAAACTATTATATCATCTAAGAAGACAAGCGCAATACGTTGTCATATGGAGCTCGAGATCAATCAGTTTCTCAATGCTTCGTAGAATAACGTTAGTAATATAAACGCATTGTACAACAATATTCATTTTATTGTAGGGCATTGGTACGGGCAAATATGTTAATCACCCAGCAACGATTCTTTCAATTTGTCTACAAGTTACAAGGATTATATGAAATTATCGAATATCTGGTGGAACGCAAGTAAAACCGCAATCTTAATGCTCAAGTTTGTTATTTGTGCTATTAAGCTAATAATGTTGAAATTGCGTTTTGTTTGCCAAATACAATGAATTTTTAGTGGAATAGACCTTATGAACCAAATAGAACATGAAATACCTATGCAAATAAATCGAGTGATATGGCTTTTATTTGAGCATTGACATTTTCGCAACGTATTGTAAATTAGTACACACAGATACTAATACAAGAATATCAGGAGATTATAAAGACCACAGGCTCTCATCGTAATGCTTGTCAATTCAAACCGTGAATGATCCAAAGTCAACTTAACTGTAACATTTAACAAACACGATTTAACAAACATGATCTCACCGGTACAACTAGATTCGGAACGAAATGAATGAACTGTTCACGATTTGCGTTAAAAGCACCACAGCGAATTACCGTTAAGGTCATCAACTTTGGAGCACAAATCAATTTTCAGTGGTGCTTTTAAAATGAAACTTCTAGACTTTATGTTAGTTAATTATTACATGATCAAACAAGATTAGCGCAATACGCTGTCGTTTTGAAATGGAAATCAAGCAGCTTCTGAATACTTCAATGAATAACGTTAGTAATATAAACGCATTGTACAACAATCTTCATTTCATTGTATTGCATTGTTACGGTCAAAATTGTTAATCACCCAGTCACGATTCTTTTAATTTTTCTACAATTTACAAGGATTATATAAAATTATCGAATTTCTGGTGGAACGTAAGTAAAA
This sequence comes from Lepisma saccharinum, assembly GCA_022664845.1. Taxonomy (NCBI): domain Eukaryota; kingdom Metazoa; phylum Arthropoda; class Insecta; order Zygentoma; family Lepismatidae; genus Lepisma; species Lepisma saccharinum. The sequence goes on from JAGDQP010058606.1 coordinate 10,739, forward strand.
AAGCAATCTTAATGCTGTAGTTTGTTATTTGTTTTTTTAAGCTAATAATGCTAAAATTGCGTTTTGTTTGCCAAATACAATCCATTATTAGTAGGATAGAACTCTTGTACTACATAGTTCATGAAATATCTTTGCAAATAATTCGAATGAAATTTCTACTAGTTGAGCATTGATAGTTTGGCAATGTATTCTAGATTAGAACACATAGATACTATTACAAGAAGTTCAGGTTATTATAAAGAACACAAGCTCTGTTCCTAATGCTTGTCAATTCAAACCGTGAATGATCCAAAGCCAGTTTAACTGTAACATTTAACAAACACGATTTAACAAACATGATCTCACTGGTACAACTAGACTCGGAAGGAAATGAATGAACTTTACAAGATTTGCGTTAAAAGCACCTCAACGAATTACCGTTGAGGGCATCAACTTTGGAGCACAAATAAATTTTCAGTGGTGCTTTTAAAATGAAACTTCTAGTCTTTATGTTAGTTAATTATTACATAATCAAACAAGATTAGCGCAATACGATGTCGTTTTGACCTGGAAATCAATCAGTTTCTCCATACTTCATTGAATAACGTTAGTAATATAAACGCATTGTACAACAATCTTCATTTCATTGTATTTCATTGTTACGGTCAAAATTGTTAATCACCCAGTCACGATTCTTTCAATTTGTCTACAACTTACAAGGATTATATGAAAGTATCGAATTTCTGGTGGAACGTAAGTAAAAAAGCAATCTTAATGCTGTAGTTTGTTATTTGTGCTTTTAAGCTAATAAAGTTGAAATTGCGTTTTGTTTACCAAATATAATGCATTTTTAGTTGAATAGAAATGTTGTACTGCATAATTCATGAAATAACTTGGCAAATAACTCGAATGGAATTTCTACTAGTTGAGCATTTATAGTCTGGAAATGTATTCTAGATTAGAACACATAGATACTATTACAAGAATTTCAGGTTATTATAAAGGACACAATCTCTGTTCCTAATGCTTGTCACTTCAAACCGTGAATGATCCAAAGCCAGTTTAACTGTAACATTTAACAAACACGATTTAACAATCATGATCTCGCTGGTACAACTAGACTCGGAAGGAAACGAATGAACTTTACAGGATTTGCGTTAAAAATACTACAGCGAATTACCGTTGAGAGCATCAACTTTGGATGACAAATAAATTTTCAGTGGTGCTATTAAAATCAAGCATCTGGTGTTTTTGTTAGTAAATTATTATATCATCTAAGAAGACAAGCGCTATACCTTGTCGTTTTGAGCTCGAAATCAATCAGTTTCTCAATGCTTCGTAGAATAACGTTAGTAATATAAACGCATTGTAAAACAATATTCATTTTATTGTATTACATTGTTACGGGCAAAATTGTTAATCACCCAGCAACGATTCTTTCCATTTGTCTACAACTTACAAGGATTATATAAAATTATCGAATTTCTCGTTATACGTAAGTAAAAAAGCAATCTTAATGCTGAAGTTTGTTATTTGTGCTATTAAGCTAATAAAATTAAAATTCCGTTGTGTTTGCAAAATACAATCCATTATTAGTAGGATAGAACTCTTGTACAACATAATTCATGAAATATCTTTGCAAATAACTCGAGTGATATGGCTGCTAATTGAGCATTGATAGGTTCGCAATGTATTTTAGATTAGAACACATAGATACTATTACAAGAATTTCAGGTTATTATAAAGAACACAAGCTCTGTTCCTAATACTTGTGAATTCAACTCCTGATTTATCCAAGCTCAATTTCAG
>JAGDQP010058607.1:0-12526 GCA_022664845.1 Lepisma saccharinum
ACAGGAGAAAAACTAAATTAAATTCTATTTAAAACAAACATGCTAGAAAATTAGCTCATCTCTTATTACCTACTAAAAAAAGTTTTAGTACACAATACTTGTGCACAAACAGAGGATCATGATCATTTGAGAGTGCAGGATTCCAGGAACGCATTATGTGGAAAGTTAGTACGTACAGGCTTGTGATGGTAGACTGAAAGAGAAAAAGAGTATTATACAGTGGCAGACAAAAGTATTGGAACAGAGCGATTTTTGCCTTAAAGATTACTACAATTGTGTATATAATAAATTTAACGAAACATAAATTCTAACACATATTTATTTCACTTAAATAATGATAATTTTAGTTGGAAAATTAAACTTAAATAAGGTTTACAAGTATTTACAAAGGAAAACATAATTTTATAACCGGACAAAAGTATTGGAACACCGTTAACTCAGGTAATTCAAAACCTTGTAAGAGTCTTTCTTTTTTCTCTACGTAATCCTTCAAAGTTTCTTTGGCATTGAATGAACATATCTCTTACTTAGTCAATCCTGAACTTTTAGCCCATTTCTTCATAAGGATCTCTTTCAGTTACATTCTGGTTCTGGTTTAATGTTATCTAACCCTATTTTCGGTGTCATTGCATCTATTCAGGATGGAATTTAAATGAAAATTCTGGGGTAAGATCTTCAAAGTTTTAGATGTGTTCTAGTGAATCCACTGCGAGACAATTCCTGCATTCTGCGTGGGGTCACTGTCTTGTTGGAAATCAAAATCATATTTCCTAAGACCCACTTCGACTTGAAGGTCCCGGGTTCGAGTCCCGGCAGGAGCATGGGTGTTTGTGGATTTTAACTAGGTGTAAAGGGTTGAATAGTGACGAGTGGAAGTCAAAAGTTACTACACTGGCCCATATAAAATAAAGTTTACCAAAGTTTTTACCTAAGACCCACTTCTCAGCGCTTTCTTTAAAGGATAGAAATGATTATATGGACGGTAACAGCACTATGGATTACGCCCATCCGGAGCACTTTCTTTAAGATTTTCCTCAAAATTTGCATTTAAAACCAAACTTACGCATTGTGTATTCTATAGATACAAGTTCCACACATCAATAGAGATTATATAATCTCACTCCAGCTCCCCCATGTTCGAAACTGCCTACCATGTTTTGAGGGTTCCATTGTGGGTTGTTCCTTCTCCACAGTAATATTTAGCCATCACCACGGTATCTGTTCAACTTGGCTCTCACCATGGAACTTTGTCCCAGAAGTCATTGTTTACACAAATACATTTCCAAACTGATAACGTTATTTTCTTAGTTGATTTCCTTCTTGGAACCCTGGTGTTATACCTAACCACGTACAGAATGGAATCCTCAATCGACAGTAGACAGAGTCAAGCATGGAGGAGTAATTGCAATGGTGTAGGGCACTATAGTTTCTAATGGCGTTTGGAACTTGTATTTATGGTAACTTGTATTTACAATGGGTACGTTTGGATTTAAACACATTTCCAGGAAAATCTTAAGGGAAGTGCTGAGAAATTGGGCTCAGGGTATATGATTTTGATTTCCAACAAGACAACGAACGCACGCAGAGTGCAGAAATTGTCTCGCAGTGGATTCATTAGAACACACCTCACACTTTGAAGACCTTACCTCAGAATTTTCATTTAAACTTCATCGAGAATAGATGGAATGAACCCGAATATAGGGCCAGATAACATTAAAACAGAACCAAAATATAACTGAAACAGATCCTTATGGAAAAATGAGCTAAAAGGTTCAGGATTGATTAGGATATATGGTCATTCAATGCCAAAGAAATTTTAAATGGTTACGTAGAGAAAAGGGACTCTTACAAGTTTTTGAGTTACCTTAATTGACGGTGTTCCAATACTTTTGTCCGGTTATAAAATTATGTTTCTCTATCTAAATCCGTATAAATTACATTTAAGTTTTACTTTCCAGCTAAAATTATTATTACTGTATTTAAGTGAAATAAATTTGTGTTACAAATTATGTATGGTTAAGTTTAATATATATACACAATTGTAGTAGTGTTTAAGGCAAAAATTGGTTTGTTCCAATACTTTTGTCCGCCACTGTATGCGTTTAAAATAGTATTGTGAAGTGATTCCCAGGTATGCGAAAAAAATTACTGAGTTTATTATTCAATAACTTTATTATTATTATTATTAACGTAGAAATAATAATTTTAATCCTCTAGTTCCGGGTTTCTCAACCTGGGGGTCCCGACCTCTAAGGAGGTCGCTGGATGTGTACAAAGGGATCGCGGGGGAAAGTGACAAAAATAATTTAACTAGGGTTTTGTAGGTTTAAACTAATAAATTTCAAAGAAAGTATTTTATTTTGCTTACCGTTTTTAATAATTACTAAAGATAATGTTTGCTGAATAGTTTTAGGTAATATACATATTTTTTTTTAGGGGAGCACCTAACCACCCCTGCCTCTTTGCATGGTTTGCACAGATTGAGTCGTGTACTTTCTGGGTCGTGCAACACGTACATCTTAGTACTTCTCAACCTGGGGCAGGCTTGTCCCTAGAGATTGTTGGATTGCAGGAGTTCCGGCATTCCAACAATCTCCTGTGTTCCACCTGTTCGAGACAGCTGGTGTTGCGAGACGGACTTTTGACCAGGCGTCCAGAATGTTCTCCTGGTCTCTGTTCCTGGATTTTTGGAACATTTGCTTGGGAGGAGTCCCTACCTATTGTTTGCTTTATTTTTTTATACAAAAACATACAATACACATAGGACAGACAGTACAGGACGACACAACACATACGCTTGAGAATGGCTTCTTATCAGCGACACCCTGTAACGAGACTAATAAGATTAATTGCTGCTTTCGTTGGTTGGTATATTATTTCTGCTTTGTTATTGTTGTTGTTCCATCACAGGTGTAGCCATCCGGTGTTCTTCTACTCTGCTGTTCTTCATATTGTCTTCTATCCTGAGGTGGAAGAATAGAAGCTGGTACAACTGCTTGCTGGTCAGTCCTGGATGCATGCACTGTTCTGCATGAATTTTTCCTTCTTCTCTTCTTCCTCTACATGATTATCCACAGTCATACAACACACATTCACTCGCAGGTTTGGTATGCACATCTTCGACGGTAGTTGCGGTTTCCGCAACCTTCGGTCAATTTGTTTGATTATAATTTGTTTCCACTATGTTTACTAACACTAATAACGGTTCCCACCACCACTCACACACACTTTCACAATTTGAGCGTCTCTTGCTGTTGTTCCATGCAAGGCACTCTGTACTGCTGGAGTTCCAGCATCGGTACACTAATATGCTAGTATATTGTTAATCTTGTTTTTAATTTTTACACTGTTTTTATATTTTTATTTTCTCACTTTGTTATGTTTGGATAGACGTTTTTGCATTTACGGTATATACTTTACAGTTTATTGTTCTGTTATCATTAATGTCAATAATTCGCGAATGCCGCGGTCAACGCGGGATACCCGTCTCGCGCACATAAACACTGCACTGTTCTGTCCGGTGATCGTTCATACACTTTCATACTTGTGGAGTCTTGCTTACTCTTGCGCCGCCCTAGGGCGCGCTCCCTTGCCAAGAATATTCTTTTGTAGAATGATGAAACGTTCTTTGCCGTCTCTCGGAGGACCCCCACCAGCTCTTGAGTTCTCAGAACTTTCGTGGCGGGTTTTCCCCCAATAGGGCTCTTTGTTCTCTTACTAGATCTTCAGTCTCTTGACATCTAAGAACAACATGGTTCGGGGACGCAACAACCCGTAGCGTGGCACATATTATCTTCCACTAATTTTAGATCTTTAAGATTTTGCCAGTAAGGGCCATGGCCGGTAACGAAGTGGTGCAACCCTCCTTCGATTTGCAGTTGCATTTTAGTCCTTTCATCCACGTCTGGGAAGATGTTGTAAACTCTTCTTGCCTTTGATGATTTTTCCCAGAATGATTGCCACGCACTGATCAGGATATTTTGTATATCGCTTCTACTTTCAGCTGGTTGATGGAGAATTTCTTCTACCTTGTCTTCTCGACCTTTCTTGAGCCAGTACGCGGTCCCATCCTTTTTACCGGTAGATACATGGACATCGTCGCGGTCGCCACCTGGAGTGCTTCCACCGGAGTTGTTCTGTAAACTCCTGTGAGCCTCAGTACTATTTGCCGTTGAGACCTATTGATGATTTGCTGTTGACGTACATCATCCATCCGGTGGCTCCAGGCGCTAGCGGCATAACCAACTACAGACCGGATTATGACATCATGGTGCATCCTTACTATCCTCAGAGGTATTCTATAATCCTTGGTTGTTATGTTGACTATCTTATGTAATATCTTAACTGCTTTATTTTTACTGTCGTAACATGGGTTCTAAAATTTAGCTTCTCATCAAAATAACCCCTAAGTATTTGAACTCCCTTTCTCTATTTTATTATCTTCCCATTGATTTTTATTATCGGCCCCTGTTGAAGTTTAGATTGCCTTTAAATAAAATATATTTAGTCTTCTCGGCTGAGATAGTTAGTTTATTGTTGTTGCACCATGATGTCATTCTATCTATGATTTGGTTTGCTTTATACTGTAATTCATTTCTATTGTTTCGTTTAATTACAACCTCCAGATCGTCCGCGTAGCTCACTACCCTTTCCACTTGATCAAGTTCATTCAACATTCCCAAACACGGCTGAAATATCATGTCCCAGATTATAGGCCCCAGAACGGAACCTTGCGGACATCCCTTCGTCGGATTCTTCAGCACGACGCCATCAGCCGTATTTACTTGTATTGTTCTTTCTTGGAAGTAGCTTTTAATTGTTTTCCAGATCGCAGGGTGGACCCCAATGTTTTTTAGATCTTTTAACATTGACGGCAACCATACATTATCAAAAGCTCCTATGTCAAAGAAGTTTCCCATAGTGTATTTGCATTCTTGTTGTTTAAGTGTGTTAAAATTATAGTTCTACAAACCTCATTAATCGCGTCCTCGGTCGACTTGTCTCGATGAAATCCGTATTGCAGCCTACCCTCTTGGAGATTTTCTTTTCTGTCGTTTATTCTTTTAACTATGACTTTTTCGAAGATTTTACTTATCACATTTAATAGACATAGTATGGGCCTATATGACTTCGGGTTTGTCTTCGGTTTGTTTTCCCCTTTATACAATATAATTAGGTTTGCTTTTTTCCACACAGTGGGGAATCTTCAATGACTCAGACATTCGTTATATTGTTTAGTTAGGTATGGTGTCCAAAAGTCTTGCAGGGATTTATATATCTCATTTTTAATCCCGTCTGGGCCCGGTGCCTTATTGGATTTAAGTGCTTTTATTGCAGCTGCCACTTCGTAATTTGTTATTGTAGGTGGTTCTTGGTTCGCGTCATCAGTTGGGGGATGCTCTGTATCATGCCTAATTCTTATGTTTTCTTGGTTGTGTTCTTCTTCAATATCGTCAGGATATAATTTAGAGAATAAAAGTTCCACTGTTTCTAGCCAATTTGTTGTAAAAGTTCCGTCTTCTTTCTTTAATGTATTCATTACACCTTTGGTTTTAATTTTCACATAAAAATTTTGTAGGGCATGCCCAGATGTCCTTGCTTAGGTTCTCGTCCTTGATCTTACCCCATGTTTTCTTTTTATTTTCGAAAATTTATTTTTCAAATTGTTGTTTAATTTGTCTGTATTTATTCAAACATGTTATTCTAAGTTCGTGGTCCACGGCTGCTCGGTAACTTTTTTCACTCTCTTTTAATTTCCTTTTTAGGTTTCAAGGATAAATTCTGATCGACTTACCATTCGGCTGGATATTCCTTATCGCAATCCTAAGAGCTGCTGCCAATAGTGATGGTTCTTCCAAACGGGACAGGGGTTGTTAAGATCTTCGTAGAAAACATTTAGATTAAACTTCATGTCTCTATCTTCTTTCACCGCCAGTTCCTCCTCCGTTTCTTCAATTGTTGGTATTTCTGTATTCTCCGTTTCAACATTAGTCACCTCAGCATTCCTATTCTTGTTTTGTCTTTTTTTTTTGTATAGGTAGTATAAATAGGATATTTATTATAAATACAGGAAATAAACTGTTATGTTTTGAAATGAAAAGCAAATATTACACAAAATAAAATAATTGTGTGTCGCCGGCTAGAATGCATGGTGAAGGGGGTCGCCAGCTACAAGACATGTTGAAAGGGGGTCGCGGGATGAATAAAGGTTGAGAAACTCAGCTCTAGCTTATTTAAATTAGAAAAAGGGAATATTAAAAACTTCTCTACTATTTTTTCTCATTAATTTTGTCTACCATATCATATTAGACCTGAAACAACCCACCATTGAAATTTACGAAGGAGTGTCGAATCATTCTTTACTTAACAACCATATACCTCCATGTGAGGATACTTGGAATTCTGCATTTGTAATACAAATTTTGTATACAGCGTGTTCGTGAAATAATGGTGCAATTTTCTGGAGGAGAATATTTAAATCAATACAAGAAAATAGTTCATTTAAAGAAATTCCGAAATCTGATTAGTTCCGGAGATACAGGCGCTCAAAGTTAATGCGGAATCGTAAAAAAATACGTCATAACTCGACACATATTGACGTAAGTGGTATCGGTTTAGTAAATCACACTCGAAATAGTACACGGTACATCTATTTTAGCAATGTTAGGGAGTGCCACACAGGTTTCGCAACCTAAGAATTTCATTGTCAAGGAATAAAATGGTTTAATAGGGCAAGCATAGAAATCCCCTCTATCCGGAATTCGCCAATCATAAACGTAACTTAGATAGATGTATTGGGTACAGCTTCGAGTGTGATGTGCTTAGCCGAAACAGCTTACATCATTACTTGTCGAGATATGACGTCATTCGTGATGACGTCATACTTTGAGCACCTGTAGCACCGAAACTAATCAGATTTCGGAATTTCTTCGAAGGAACTTTCTTCTTGTTTTGATGAAAATAATCAACTCCCGAAGCTAGCATCATTATTTCAGGAGCACACTTAGCTGATAACTGAATTATGATCAGTGACCAAATATTATGTTGGTTTTCCTATTGGCAAAAGAACATCGTGGACATGGATCTACAAAGCATCTGTGAACCTTCCAGTAGCTGTTAACATGATGTGCGGAGCAGCATAGAGTATAGTGATTTAGTCTTAGTGTTAGCGTTTTCAACGCGTCGTTGTCATTGGCCATAACTCTATTTCGGCAACTCAAACTTGAAAATAAATTGTTTTATAATATGGGTAAAATCGGGATAAGAAATGTTTCCTAATGTAATTCTTTAATTTGAAATTTATGTATGGCCTTTAGGCATCTAAGGCTTAGGTCGGGATAGGGGAGGGGGAAGAATGAGAGAACGTGTCGGCCGAGGCTTAAGTTGAAAGTACCATTCCAGGATTTGCCTAGTGTACTGTATCTTAGGAAATACCCTGGGAAAACCTCAGTCAGGATGGTCGTCCACTAGGATTGAACCCAAGACCTCCCGAATGCTAAGCCAACGCTCTACCACTAATCTACGGCGGCTCGGTTTAATATAGGTCTTAATCGAAAAAAAAACGTTTTATAATGTAAATCAAAATGAGGTAAATAGTTAAATCAGGGAAGGTAGGTCAAATCCGTCGGGAGCCTGGTAGAGCAAATTGAGCTAATGCGGTTGGAGGGAGAGGAATGAGGAATAGAAGGAGATTTATGTATATTGGAAAAGAAATATGATTTGAAGAAAGTATAATGAATAGGGAATGTACGTATGGGTATCGTATAATGTGCAAGTGTGGGTAAACGTGTCCTAATGTAAAAGATATGTCGAAAAGAGTCCTTCACTTCCCACTCACACTTCCACGAACGCTCAGCACTCTTACTGCGATGTGTGCCTAACTGCGGTTTCGGTGTAGGTTCATATCCCATAGGGGCTAAATAGCGTAGATATCATGTGACCAATGTAAGAGCAAAAAATAACTACCGTGGTAATATTTTTCTTCCTGTAATATTTTTCTTCAATTTGGATACATTTACAAAGTTTTCTAATGTACAGAGTCGATGAACAAACTGATTGTAATGACTGACGTACATGCGTTGGTAAACACATACCAGGGAATACCTAAATAACGTCACTTAAGCTTGTCCTATACAGCTACCTTCATTAGTATAAGAAGAGTTGAGACCATCATTGTAGGTGTATGGCTTCATTTTGCTACCGCCAAATCTGAATATAAGTATTTCTAAAACGCAGAGAATATCGTGACTCAACCGATTACGACACATTTGTCATATCATTCAACGCTCGCTGTAGTACAATCGTTTTCGGCAATGTTTTGGTCAATAGATAGGTGTTTAAGGGGGCGTCTAGCGTACAGCGCATCAGAATATTGGATAACCTTGTCCAGACACGAAGGAATTAGGCCAACAGTTGACAATTCAACCCAGAAAAGAAATTAAGAAATTCAAATTCCGAAGTAATTTTCCGATTCTACTGGCTACGTTTGGCATGCATGTAATAATAACGGTGATTCAAGGTGAGACTCTTGGTTAAGACTTTGGTAACCGGTTTTTTACGTGTACTTTTAATTCTCTCAGTCTCTGAAGTGAATATACTTGATATACAGTGTTTTCTAACTCTGGCTACGATCTTGATTGACAATTAATATTAAATATTAGCTGAGTTGTTAAATTAACCTGTGGTTGGAGTCATTGAGATGAAGATTACCGTATTTTTATAGCGTAACCACATGTTGTAAACAAGTGTTTTATTTTGCATAAATAATCAAGTAGTTCTCAATGTTGCTTCCTTCACCTTCACAACTTTCGGTAAATGAGTAAGGTGATCTGTAAGAAACGCACTGAAACCCATTCCTTTCTTTTTGATCTGTTTATAACATCCACTAATACTTCCTATTTCCCTACAGGTAAAAATAAAATACGTGCTTTGATCGTTAAAACAAATGCGACATCTGACGACCATCGTAAAACTCTGCGTGATATTTTAATTTTGCGGACCATGGAAACTGGAACAATGCCTGAAGATATCCACGAAACGAATAAGCATCGCAGAAATAAACCCTTTTGTAGACTCTCATACCTTCAGGGGCCGTCGGTATTGCGTTTATAGCAGCATAAAAAGACGTCATAGGTGCTATGTAAATTTAGCACGAAATCGAAGTGATTGGAATTCTCTCCTGTCGTGCTTCCAAGGAGTTGTAATCGTATATCTAGAGAAAAAAGGAGTTGATAACTTAAACTGTGTGGTTAATAGAAACGTTATTTCGGATGCTCGGATGGAATTGAATTTTATTTAAGGTCTTTAGACAATTGTGGTTTAGGCCGAATGCACGATGATGAGAGAATTGGTGGAATGAAGAAAGTGCGAGGAAACGGAATAACACAGAGAAAAATGGTATTTCGCCACCACGAATCCGCACTGCACAAGCCGGGATCAAGACGGGGACCCCACGGGCTAGAGCGCTCTACCACTGAGTCCCCGAGACCCTCGGATGTTGTATAATGACACAACGATGTCAAACATTAGAGCTTTATATTTTTATGGGGTTTGTTGCTCCTGTCGCCAGTCTGTCTCGTCATTTATTCATTTACTCTGTCTGTTACGGGAACGAAGAGCAGTAAAATGTCCAAACTTAATTTTAGGCACCATACCAGTGATGAACCCGAAACAAATACTAACATTCGTCTACTGGTAAACGAGAAACAACCTCAATCAGAATGGCTGGTCTAGAGGTATAAACTCGCTTTCTTCTAATTACGAGACAAGAACATTCCTTCTAAACCACCACATTCTGCTACAATCACGTCAACAAATTTAAGGCATCTAGATCAAGTTTTCCGAAACTAAGGTACGCAACGCGTAGCTGCTCTTTTGCGCTAACCGTAGTAAGTGGTGAAGAAACCGTGAAAACAGGTGAACAAATCAAGATGAATACATTTTATTTAATGTCGTACATTAATTGATTGAATTGTTAATAACGTCCTAACTTAAAGGAGCTGTTGAGCTCCTAAGGACGGGACCTACAGCTTTTAGGCATCTAGGTTTCAGACCAATGCGCACAAAAAGAGAGCGCGCTAATCTCTCGGCCACCCCGAGGTCAAAATTTCAATGACACAATCCAGAACAGATCAGTTTACAACTGTTGCAAACAACAACAATGAAATAGTACTACTATTACTTATTAGTATTATTTTGAACCTTACTGAAAGCGTAATTGAAATCTAAATAGTGGTAGAAATACAGTGTACCTCGGTTATAGCAACATCGGTTGTAACGATACCTTACCTATAGCGTCAGGTATTATGTGGTATTAACATATTCCTCATAACTGCATAAACTTCGGTTACAATGACATTCGGTTATAACGACACAATTTTTCAAGTCCCTCGGATGTTGTTATGACCGAGTTCTACTGTACGTGAATTATGGTTTAGTGGTACACAGTAAAAAACGATTTCTTAAAATTGAGAAAAGTTTTCTTATCTGAGCATCGAGAAACCATTTTCTTAGAACTAAGGTATCGGCATTCTCGTTCAATTTAAAATGAGAGTATAACGGTTTAAAATTAAAATCAGCAATCTTATTTTCAAAGCGATATGTTCTCATTTTCCATTAAATCAGAATGCTGGTATCTCAATTCTAAGAAAAAAATTCTCGGTAAACAGATAAGAACTTTTTTTCTCAATTTTAAGAAACCATTTTTTTTTACAGTGTACCTAATCTGAAAACATTTCATACTTCTGATCTGAATCATAAATTTTCTCATCTTTTTCTAAAACACGGTTCAGTAAAATTGTTTCAAGTTAATTACCATTTTAATTTTCTATTTAGAAAAAATGCTAACCCCGTACGCCTGCTTTACAGTTGAGATGTACTGATTTGGATTTCTTTAAATACACTAGTTCAGGTGTAATGTATTGAGCTTGTGTTTCGTAACTATATTGGCTAGAAAAAAATACGCTCGCCCTAAATATTGAGAGGGATGATGCTCATCGCGTGCGCAAAGATGAAAGAGTTGTTTGAAAGAAGAGGTCTAGATTTCTATTATATTCCATTTCGTCATTTGCCTAATTGGAGTCTGGAAAAAGTATGGGAAACCTCAATCAAGATAATCACACTCCGAGTTCGAACCAGAACCCTGATAATAGGGAAACTAGGACGGTACTATTGACTTACTTGATCGGCCATATAGCTGTTCTTATAGTAATTTTATTTAATTAAGAATGTCAATATATTTATTGTACTACCTATAATTTTATTTTAATGTTCTTTCTAGAAAATAGTGTTTCAAGTCTAAAACCTTAGAGTCGACTAAGAGTAAAGTGTATTTCGATTGATAAACAACAGTAACTTTTTAACTACTACTGCCTTCTATTTAACTATGAATAGTCGGGTACGCCTGGAGCTGCTTTTACCAGGAAAAATGATGTATTTTGTCTCTGGCTTCTTTTAATTATCACGATGTGGTTAATTTTCAATATTTGGTAATTAAACTCATAACCATTTATGACAATTTTAAAATTTATGGTAGTACATCCACACAGTTTATCGATTCATACAATATTAGGAGTTAATGCTTTGCCGCGATGAAAATTTTATTTCCCCTCCCTCCTTTCAATGATTGAAAATACGTGGGAAAGAGAGAAAACGAATATGAAGAAACATAAAATGGACTGAATTGCCAATGTTTGAATTTCCCCCAGCACCAAAGCTCGTTATTTTCAAGAACTTGATATCTGTTTGCATAAACGGGAAAATTTGTTTCGTTGTAATCAATATGGATTTCACTGTATATTATTTTTGTCATTTTTTAAATCTACATTAAGTTACGTGTAAAAACAAAAACTATTTTAAAAGGTGGTATAGAAAGAAATCAAAGAGAGTGGAATAATTAATTTTCAAAGATTTCTTCTCTCCCTCTGTCTCCCTCCCTGTCTCTTTTTCCTTTCTGTCTCTCTCCCTATCTCTTTTCTGTCTCCAAATACCTCTCTGCCTCTTTTAGTCTCTCTCTTCCTCTTTGGTTCTGTATTTCTCTCTACACATAAATCAATGTAAATGCATGCAGTAACTTTAGATGCAGTCCCATTTGTTTCAGAAAGAGTCCACGTAATATATAACTGAAAAATAATAAATCACTCGCTGAGTGCAATATCTCTTACAAATATGTATATTTGATTGTTTACATTGAACATCAACCGCAACAGTGGAACTATTTTATTATGAAAATGAAATCAGTATTTTTACTGGGTTGATATATGTATCGGGACATTTCATACATTTTCTCCCCTTGCACGAGATTTGTCATTAAAGCAAAACAGCCGAATTACGGTTTAATTTAAGCTGCCTCACGTTTATTCTAAATGGACACGAACATATTTCTAGTGGAAGGAAAATGGCTTTTGCATATCATTGTGTACGTAAGTTTTTCAATCCCTTAATTTTTCATCGATTTTCTATGTAAAGTGGTTGAAATATATTAATATTATGGATTTAATCAGACTTGTGCTGGTAGGAAGGGTTAATT
>JAGDQP010058609.1:0-12525 GCA_022664845.1 Lepisma saccharinum
GAAAAGCATGAACCGCGCAAATTAAACAATTTATCAAGTATATACATTTTCGAGTTATTTCGGTATTCGAATACATTTTCTCAAGCTAAATGACTTGTTTTGTGTCCCAAATCCTAAAATGCTTTGCAACCAGTCAAACCCAGGCTAGTTGCACGCTGGTATGTATTTTAGGATAAAGAAGTCCATATTTAAAAATTTAAAATATGATTCTAATATATATAGTAATATATGTTAGTGAAAATGGAATATTGTATTTTCACCCTACTTACGTCATTGTGCAAAATTTCATCATTCTATGACATCAGGAAATGAGTTAAATTAACATTGCAAAATTTTAGGACACCACGAACCATTGTAAACCAAAGAAAATAATGTAAAAAAGAAGAGGTGTGCTGCTAAAATTTAAATTAATAATTATTTTATAATTTTCGACCCACACCCACCTAATTTTGCGAATACATGTGTAAATTATCTGTGAAATAAAATAATTGAAATATGGATATAAACTGTGCGTTCTCCGTTTACGTATACTTGTATTCTTGGATTATTACGCTGACTTGTATGTACACCGAGCCCTGTACGTCGGAAATAAATTAGTAAATTAGTTGGGAAGTAAATAAAATAAGCTCTTAGAATCCACTGTGATTAAAATATTCATGTCTGATGTAGGTTACGTGGTAAGAATGAATTTGTTTTGAAGATTTAGGAAATCAAATCACATCTCCAAGGGCTCGGTGCATATACACAGATATTATGTAAATATCACGATGGCCCATTAAAGTAAATTTTGTATATCCTCTACAAAAACGATAAAACAGGAGAAGTTCTATTAATTCTTGGCTGGTCCCTTTAACATCTTTTGCATTCAAACTAACAAGAGAGCTACAAATCCGGAGCAACGCTTGTGCCTGTGTGACGCGGCTTGGTTCCTCTGCACAGCTAAATCTCCACCGCAGAATACTGTGAGCATGCTTACAGGTCACGTAGAGGTACGTGGAGCAAGCTTTTCCACAGCTCATGACTGGTGCTCTGTTCTCTATCTCTCTCGCTCTTTTTCTTTGCCTTCACCGCCCGGTCGGCCTCGAGGCCAGAGAATGAAGAGTAATAATGAAAAATCCCCGTGGAACCCCTGGCGTCCATCTTCAACGGCTTGCAGTGTGAATTCGTAACGAAAACCTTGCTCAAATCTCGAACTCAGTGTCCCGAGATACGAAAGACTGCAATGAGGCACGTGACTATGATTTTAACTACTTGTCAGCATTAGAACTGGAATTAGGTTTAACACTTGGTGTCAAAACCTCGTTTTATTGGATTAATAATGGAGGATTCACCTGTTCTTTTATATTTAAAGGTGTAAATAAATAAAGGTGTAATATTTAAAAGTGGCTGCGAATCTAAGATGAAACTACCTTACAAAGTACGGATGACTTTTAGGTAGAATATTTGTCCGTTATTATTTTCTAGGTATATTTAAAGATGACATTGTTTTCTAAAAATGTTATCTTTATTTCTTACTGATTGGTTTTGTTTCCTTGATGTGTCGATATACGATTTTTCTTCATTAATACTGTCAATGAGTTTGGCTCTTTATCTCGCAATTATACGTACATTCAATTACATCCCTTAGGGTAGAGACATGCCGAAGATGCCTCGAGGTCGAGGTTTAAGTCGCGGTTGCTACCTCGATATCCATGTTGCGATGGGTGAGAGGCGCACATACCGAAGAGGTCGCGTCCTTGCTGTAAGTTCTCAGTTTGAGGAGAAACATTTGCTGTAACAGAAAATTAATTATTATTTAATTAATTAATTATTAATTAGTACACGAAATACCGGTACGTAAATGTTACTTATGATAATAATGTTCAAATGTTCAGCTGTGATAGCACTAGCAATTTCTTATTATTATTATAACTGTACACGAATTAATTTTAAATAAAATACATTTTAAAAAAAGATGAATTTTAAAAAACACGCTTGTTTTTAAATCTTTACTAATTTATAAAATAATAAGTAAATAAAAAAATAAAGATTTTTTAAAATTTAGTAAAAGAAATTAGAAAATAAAAAAATAATTTTTAAAAACCAAGCTTTTTTTAAGCAAGGAAAATTCAACTTGCGTATAAGCGTGGGTGCTATTGCTAACCTTATCATAAAATCATAATATCTAAACTATTTATCAATTACTTAGCACCCACATCTTTAAGTTGATTTTTCTTTCATTAAAAAAGCGTGCTTTTAAAAATCTTTTTTTTTCTAATTTTTGAAAGTTAATTTTTAAACTGATCCTGTTCAACTGCTGGAATATTCATATTGCTGGAACAGTCCTCACTAGTTTATTAATATGTCTTTCATAATAAAATTCAACAGTGCAGCAAAACCTCTCGAGAATAAACACAATCATCATTCTGCAGACGAAATTCTGAACAAATGAAGATCGTATTCCGTGTAGCGCTTCGTGATCTTCGGAGTACCGGTACCAATGAGAACACGAACCACAGCGATGCTTCCACTCAACATCGATGTAAAACTCGGTCATTCATCATCACGGCCACTAATTCACAATCGCGGTCGACCTCTAGGTCGCGATGTAGCGTAAATTTCCGGCACGCGCTTACCCATTTGGATCGATGTGGTTGTGCCGTCATCGAGGCAGCAACCACGACTTCAACCTCGACCGCGAGGCATCTTCGGCATGTCTTTATCCTTAGTAGGGAATCTCAGCGCAATGTTCTAACCAGTTTCTCTTTTTGTTATCTGTTCGATCTAATATTGTTCACCACTCGCCCTACTATCTTCAGCACTTCCTCATTACGCATCTTCTTTGTTCAGCTGTTTTTTCTCAGTTCTCCTCCATGTCCACATATCGAGGACTTTCAATTTTCTTGTTTACTCGGCCTTAGACACCGTATTTCGGCTCCATCATTTGTACACCTCAAATTTGATCACATTGTTCATTTGATGTACGCTTTCACTTTCAATCACTGCCTGAGAACATTTTCTTCTAAAGCGTTGAGTATACTTTTTTTCAGACAGTGTCCGTGTCAGAAATAGGTTTGGTAGTCTAGGAAGTAAAGAATGATGGCCAGAGTAAGTATTCAATTCTTCTTCACAATTACTTTTTGAGCGCAAAACTTTCAGAAATATATGTGAACAAAAGTCTGAAATACGTGTATCATTTTTATTTTTCACAGGCCAGAATCATGTGAAAAACTACACTTTTGTCTTTTTGTTGTCACTGAGAGGAGCTACACAGTAATATTGAAGCCTTGCACCCCATCACCTCAAAATATACCAAATTACTTTCTTTCCGTTGTACAGAAAAAGAAATCTTCATTTAGTCTGATCCAGTATAACTTCCACGATACACGCAATAACACGCACACGCACATTCTTCCTCTAACTCGAAAGTATTAAAGTAGGGGGGATCGTTCTCTTGTGGAGCTTTTTTCAGGGAGCAAGCGATCGAGAGAAAGAGAGAGAGAATATTGGATGAAATTTCCTTTCCTTCGACTGGCTGCCTCGATCAACAAGGAGGGGATGTTTCATGTCTGTTCGACCGTATAAGCAAAAATCCTTGAGAAAAAATAGTTGAAGTGGACAGACAGGTGGTCGGTCTCTTGTACGTGTCTGTATCGGAAAACCAGACATGAAAAACTTTTGTAGAACAAGCAGAAGAAGAATTGAAAAGGAAGATTTATCAAAAGAACAAAAGTTCCTTGGTTAAATTGCTGAGCATTTATTACAACCGTAGTAGCATATAAATCAATGTTGAGAAAGCTTTCCTTTCTTCACTGGCTTACATAATATTTACATTCAAACATTTTTCCTTCTAAATTTTTCACTTACTCAACTTTCAGTATGGCAAAATATCTTCTGGAAAACAACTAAAGAAAAGAACTGTTGAGTTACATTACTAAGGTGTAATGGATATTTTAAACCGTCTTGAAAATAACGAGGGGTGTGTGTGTGTGTGTGTGTGTGTGTGTTCATTTCGATCTTTGTATATCCTTCTTACGTATGACCGGACACAACTTTTCCGCCCATGTACCGATTTTGATAAAAAAAAAACATTTTTGGTACTTCCTTTGAAATTCTCATAGAAAAACTAAGACAAAAACTATAAAAAATATCTATTTTTTTGTAAGAATAACTGATAAACTCACTCAGTCATATTACTTGCATGTCTTTTATGAATTGAAGCAGCACTTACTTTCAAGAGTAATTTCACAAAACAGTTGTTATTTTTAACCGAATTCAATTAAAATTAACTTTCCAAATGTCAGTCTTTAAAAACTGCTAACAAGGAATTCTAAAATTTGCTTTCCAAAATTGGCCATTTCACGTGCACTAAAAATGAAAACTAATATTAACTTACCAAAATTTGGCCTTTGAAATGCACTAAAAATAAAAAAATAAAATTAATTTTCCTAAAAACAAACCAACTTAAAAAAATTCTAAAGGACAGTTCTACAATCGACCGCTAAACTTCTAGTCAGCGCTAATTTGAGGCCAAGTCTGATTTTGGACAATGGAAGTACACAAAATGAGAGTTGGCCTCAACGCTGACTAGAAGTTTAGTGGTCGGTTTTAGAACTGACTAAAAGCGAAATATAATAACTATTTCGGAGCACTGAATCTGACTGAGTTGAGCGAATTTTATTAGTTATTGGCGCTGTTGGTAATACAGCGCCATCACAAAAAAAAAAAAGTTTGCCTGTGACCACTATATCAAATTTCACATTTAGACTGCACTTCTGAAATCTTAGTGTTAAAGATGATGTAAGAGCCAATCTTGAAAAGCTTAGCTCGCTCAGCTAAAAAGAGCAGCACACGTCTTGAAGGGTCAAGCAAGAAGTCGGCGTGATGATATGGAAGATCTCGTTTCCATACATAACCAGATCGCACTCTTTTTTTTTGTTATATCTACAACGCTGAGCGAGCAGGAATATCCATAATGTAAACACCTCGTATAACTATACAGAATTTTACAATTTACTCAATACATTTCACATGATCTAGCAAAGCTTCTACAGGTGGGTTAAAATTTCAACCAAAAAGATTTCCTTCCTTTTCCGTTCATGTGTGAAGGTTTAAGTTTAAAAAACACAGAAATTGACTTCTACGTAAGCAAATTAATGAACAGTTTTTTTGAAGGGAAAGGATGAAAATAAAAGATGGAAAAAAAACTTTAAAAAAAACTTTAAAGACATACTTTTCTTAAACAATTCATACCAAAAAATAATTTTGTTTTTGTGCATGATTAAAAAGAGAAGCATGGGGCGCACTCTCATATACAGTCTCTATATAAATTCTTCAATTGGCGCGATTGTTGGTTTTATTTTTAGTCATGCATAAACAAAATTAGTTTTTACTTCTTGGTAACAATTGTTTAAGAAAAGTATGTCTTCAAAAAGTTTTTTTTTTTCTAGCAATTTCGGTGTTTGGATACTTTTTCAAGCTAATGATTTGTGAGCCAAATTCTAAAGAGCTCTGCAACCAGTCAAACGAAAGATCGTTACAGGCTAGTATTTATTTTAGGATAAAGAAGTTCATATAAAAAATAAATATTAAAATATGCTTTGAAAATATAGAAGTATATAGAAATATATGAAAGTAACATTAGGATATTGTATTGTCGCTCGACTTAACGTCGTTTTGCAAATTTTCATCATTGTATGACGTCGGGAAATAAGTTAAATTAACGTTGCAAGATTTGAGGACACCACGAACCATTGTGAACTAAAGACAAGTATGTAAAAATGAAGGGTCTCCACAGCCTGTTTCACACTAGTTCATGGAAGTAGCAAGCAATTTTCAAGAGATAGTCAATTTCCAAATGTAGGAGATGACAAGTTGAATAGCAAGTGTGTCTTCATAAGTGCTTTTCTCATTACGATCTTATTGCTGGTACACGGAATAGAGGCAAAACCAGGGCAAAAATGGAGGTTGTCAATAACTTAACTTTTACGAACTTAAAGCGGAACAAGTCAGCTTAATAGACGAAGTTAAGTGTGTTAGAGTTAAAAGGCGTTCTGCAGATAACTTTCGTAACTGGAAGAACTAAAAAATAAGACAAAAGATGTAGTGAAGCGAATAAGTAGTGAAAACATCACGATGCACCAAAAGTTAGACCATTTCGAAGGCCAGTCTAGAAGATTGACATGCATTTTGTATGACATTGTTTCTACTAGACTGATATTCGGAATAGTTTAACTTTCTGTCCATCGCGATGTTTTCACTCGTTATTCGCTTCACTTCATCTTTCGCTTTATTTAGTTCTTCTTCCAGATACGAAGTTTTCGAATCGCGTTTTTAAACCTCAATCTACGATATCCAGCGCCATAACCCACCAACCAATTAGATGACTCTACACAACCTGCAAATAACTCAATACACATAAGCATGAACATTCAGTCATTTTGAATATAAATAATGAAAACTTCTTTGAACAATACAGTTTTCAGCATTTTTTATGTTCGCCAATGTTGTCCTTGTGACTTGTAGTGTGGTTGCTTAGAGCAAATTTTAACCAGAATCATGATATGCTGGATTAAAGCGACAGATTTTGCATAGTTCTTCTATACCCTCAGTACAATCAATTTGTAGGAAGGTGCCCGACTTTCGGGTACACCATCTTGAAATACGACGCCATCTTTATTTTCTTCAAGGTTTTACTACTTTTCTTCAAAAATAGCTTCTCTCCCCAATGGAAGAGTTTACGACAAAAAGTGTTCCAATTTCTTATTTATCATTAAATTTCCTACAATTTGAGACCAATACCGCTTTTGTACCTTTCATAATTTTTAGATACAACCTTTCAAAGTTTTTATTTTTTCGTAAAATTTCGAATTTTCTTCAAAGATGGCTGATTATCTCCCTACTGGTAGAGTTTTACAGCAAAAAGTGTTCGATTAAGTTTTTTTTTTAAATTAAAATTCCTACTATTTAAGCCCAATACCGCTTTCGTAGGTTTCATAATTTTCGAGATACAAGCTTTCAAAATTTTGACTTTTTATTGGTTGCTATATGAATCTGTAATACCGGTAGTTTGTTGGGTTTTGTTGAATATACCTAGTGCAGTTCTTGCATAGTTCTTGTCCGAACGCGGATGTGGGTCCGAACCGTGACTGTGGGTCCATTCAGGTTGCGTCCGGAACGGATGGTGTGAAGCTCGATCCGCTTTATTATTTTCTGACAATACATGACATAGTACAAAATTATTGACACAACAGGTGTACAAGTATTGAGTAATAGGTATCAGGTAGTTTACATGGCTAATACGTCGATTCATAGAATACACTACAGAAATATTGTCGGACATAATAATCACTTGTTTAGGATAGCTGCGGCAAGAAACTCGGTGACAAAGATATGCTTGAAAGAAGCGAGCTACAAAAAACTTTGTACCATTTTCCAACACAACTGCGTTTAACATAGGGGTGGCATCCACAAACACAGTAATACGGACAAAGTCGGGTTGATACAAATCTCAAGTTTTCTTCAGTTGAAGCACTGTCCACTGAGAAAAGATATTTTTCGGTGAGAGCAGACACTAGCGGTAAGCTTAACGATGTAAGCGGAGCGGCCCAGTGTTGATTGTTCGAAGACGGGAAGAGGCTGCCGAAAATAGGGTTGGGACAAAGCACAAAATATAAAGATACTTAGGCAAAATAGACATTGACAAAGTTATTGTTGACACTTTAACTCCTAAGTAAACGAGTTCCTTGGTAGGAACTAATACACTTTTCTTGATATTATCTGCAAGTGTAGAGTTGCATAGTATGGACACTGCGTGATTGTGGCCCATTCTACTCACCATTTTCGTTCGTCAACGGAAACAAATTCGACACAGAAGACGAAGAAGGAGGGGGCCCCGCAAGGCTGGTCCATCAATCTCGTCATAATCCAGTTGAATTTTAGTTGGATCCTTTCGGCGACCCGGTCCAGTGCGAAGACCCCGTTCCTAAACCGCCGATGCAACACACAGATGCTCTCGCCGACCTTCTACTTGAACTTAACCTTCACCAAGAAGATTTATAGTGGTATCCAGACGACCCCCGCTTGATGTTCTTGTATTTGGCCCAGGCTCGCAACGTCGATGTACTTCGCGACCTTCGAATCCGGGAACTGTGGAACGTATTACCCGATGATTGAGAATTCTGGAGACAGCTCATTGAAGATCTGAGCGAAATCCAACCTGTACCTGATGTGGACCATCCAGAGAGATCCGTTGAGGAAGATGATCTAGGGACGCCCGAAGATTCTGCTTCGGTCACGGACCCTTCTGAAGATTGGGACGCCTCTCTTCCCCAGTTCTACAGTTTGTCGAAGTCTCTACATCCTGAGATAGTGAAGTCTTTTCTGCCCCCAGGGGGAATTGATCACCGCATCGCCTTTATATTCCGCCGTCTGTCTCTTTGCCATGCGTGGTACTCCTCGTGCGCTCTTACTAATTCTTGAGGACATATCTTCAGCAGTGCAGACATCTTACAAGTTCCTCCCCACTTAATAGTGAACTCTTTTCCTGTTTTTGTGGTCAAGAAACTAAATGGCAGCGGGCGACTGCCATGATTGAATCTGCTGTTATTCTTCCCCTCCCGTTCACTTACCACGCGTCACGGACTTGGTGAACCAAGTGTCAACAAAAACTGTTTTTGCCAAAATTTACCTCAGAGACGGTTTCTAACTCATCAGCTTGGCAGATTAGACACGTCAATTCTTCGGTATTAAATGTGGCAAGAGATACTTTCGTTTTAAGAAGTTACCAATGGGATGGACATTATCGCCATTATTATTGCAAACGGTCATGCAGAAAGAATTATAAACTTCCTCCTCAATGATGTGTGCCCATATCTTGTGCATTATGATGGCATACTTCTTTACGGCTCATTGTCACAAGTGAATCACGCAGTGTCCATACTGTGCAACTCTACACTTGCAGACAATATTAAGAAAAGTGCATTAATGTCTACCAAGGAACTAGTTTACCTAGGAGTTAAAGTGTCAACAATAACTGTCAGTGTCTATTTTGCCTAAGTATCTTTATATTTTGCACTTTGCGCAAACGCTATTTTTGGGCCGCTCCGCATACATCGTTGAGCTTACCGCTAGTGTCTGCTCTCATCGAAAATACCTTTCCTCAGGGAACAATGCTTCAACTTAAGAAAATTTTATCAGTGCCTTGTGATTTGTATCAACCCGACTTTGTCCGTACTACTGTGTTTGTGGATGCCACCCGTATGTTAAACGCAGTTGTGTTGGAAAATAGTACCGATTGTTTTGTACCTCGCTTCTTTCAAGTATATCTTTGTCCCCAAGTTTCTTGCCGCGGCTGTGACGGCCCTCTCATGTATCCTTACAAGTGCTTATTATGTCCGACAACATTGCTGCAGTGTATTATATGAATCGACGTAGTAGCCATGTAAACTACCTGATAACTGTTGTTAAGCATTTGTATACCAGTGTCAATAAATTTGTACTATGTCATGTATTGTCAAAAAATTATAAAGCGGGTCGAGCTTCACGGGGTTCGTTCCGGACGCAACTTGAAGGAACCCACAGCCAATGGGTTCCCTGGGATCATATCCCATGATCACCAATCGAGGCCTAAGTTGGACTGTTGACCTCGTTAGGGCGGAAGGAGAGCACGCGTGCGGTTCGGTTTGATTCAAGCGGAAGATTTTGTATAGTTCTTGATTTAAATAGTTGTTACCATACACAAAAACAATGAGAATCTATTTAGCAAACCTCGACAAAAAAAGATAATATCACAGTCTTTAAAAAGTCTTATTATTTAAAATATTATATCGCGTAAAATATTATAGATACAAAAGCGGTATTGTACTCAAATTGTAGGAAATTTAATTTTAAATAAAACGTATTCGAACACCTTTTGCTGCAAACTCTACCAGTAGGGAGATAATCAGTCATCTTTGAAGAAAATTCGAAATTTTACGAAAAATTATAAACTTTGAAAGGTTGTATCTAAAAAATTATGAAATATACAAAAGCGGTATTGGTCTCAAATTGTAGGAAATTTAATGATAAATAAGACATTGGAACACTGTTTGCCGTAAACGCTTCCATTGGGGAGATAATCTATTTTTGAAGAAAAGTAGTAAAGCCTTGAAGAAAATAAAGATGGCGTCGTATTTCAAGATGGTGTACCCGAAAATCGGGCACCTTCCTACAAATTGATTGTACTGAGGGTATAGAAGAACTATACAAAATCTGCCACTTTAATCCAGTCTGTCACGATTTTTTCGCTAAGTCACTACACCATTGAAAACTGCTTACGTATTAGCTATATCAGCCCAAAGCTGTAAATTAAAATATAATATTCTTAACGTGTTCACACTGGATATTATATATTTCCTAATCTTTAAGTGTGTAATCTTTTGATATAGTAGGGGAGTTCACGTTCACGATAACTTACATAATCGTCAGCCCGCCCCGCTGTTCTACAAGCACTGGGGTTACGCCGTATGTTGTTAACCAAACCAGGGAGTTTGACCAATTGAATTGAATTTTATTTATGGCCTTGAGGCAGTCTACTAAGAAGTAAAAGAAATAAAGCATTTGTACTTATGAGAGTGTATTTATATTTAAATTTCATTGATAGGAAAACTGTAAGAATAGATCAGAATTACGAACTAGGTATACACGGATCACCAAGGGTACGAGGCTGCGAGACACTCACATTTTTGCCATTAGTTTTCCTCCCCTTCGCGAACTTTTCGGTTCTGTCCCTGCCAAAGGGTAAATTAACTGTTAAAGGACACGCAAATCAAAAAGTGTGAACCCCCCGCCTTTTTTAAAAGTAAATATACCTGGTATTTTATATTTGATGTTGACTGCAATAAAGAGGATATTAGAAGGAAAACTGTTCCCTTTATTTCGAAAAATCTCTAAACACGTCAACGTTAATTTAAAGGTGTTGGACGAATTTCAACAAGTTGCCCCATTCTCTGTAATCTGGTGGCAAAAGAGGCAACAGGAGTCTTTTGGTTTTATTTACATTACATAAAGATTATTTTACGTTACAAAATACACAAAATGTACTTTCTAATAATTATACTTTCCAATCAAAGTATTAAAAAAATATTTTTAAAAAAAGTCGGTCTACCTAGAAAGTTAGGAGGCTTTGTTAATTCAGTCATCTGTCGAGCAAAATAATCATCTATTTAACTAATGCGGATTAATATTAAATTTATGATATACAATTTCTCATGGGTGTTGTTCAATCTCCGTAACATGTGTATGTTGTGATATGTCACAGTTGTATTGAAAATGTTCAGGAACTTTTTTATTGTGCCTCATGTTGCGGTAGGACACAAAAGATAGCAGTGAATGTTACGTGCCTTTATTTTGGGAAAGGTCCTGGTTTTGAGTCGATAACGAATGAGAAATACCCAGAAAAGAAAAAGAAGGTGTTCGCTGGGGAGGTAGGAGGCTAGGAGTGGGATCTACGGTAAAGCTGCAATTCCCCAAAGGATATTACGTATGTGAAATGGTAGCGAGAAATTCTTTCTTAGCTTCTACGAAAGAGATATAGTCAATATTCTTTGACTTCGAGACGGTAAAAGTTTAAAAGGCATTTTCATTTACAAACATTTTACTTGAGTAAAAAAGGATGAAAGAAATGCAGCAAGAAAGGGACGTTCCTTGTGTGCTCGTAAATCACTAGTTCGAAGCCCAGCAGCAATAGGGAGGACTTCTCAAAAAGAGGAAGATGTAGCAAATAAGAGGGTGACGGATATTCCCTTTGGACGAAGCTTCTTGTCTGCTTATTTTTTTGCTTTAGCATTACAAAGAACGCGGAGAACGAATAAGAAAAAGTAAACAAAATAAGGAGAATACAAAACCTGGAGAAAATGAGAATAAAAGAGAGAGGAAATGATGCATCAGTGTTGCAAACTAATGTTTGCGAAATTTTGGCACAGAATCTGTAAGTTTGTTTCCACACATTTTTGGTGTGTGTGTGTGTGGGGGGGGGGCATTTCATACTGGAATCAGATGTTACTTTCAATGCTACAAGACGCATTAAAACGTTGTTAGTTGGATGACAGTGGCAACATGAAACAACAGGACTTTACAGTGGATTGTGCCATGCCTTTGATAAGTTTTATGGCACAGGAATGACTTACGAAGTGGAGACTAGAGGTGAGTCCTTTATGGTCTCCTCATGCGGTGAGGAGAGGAGTGGGTGAGTTGCTCGTGCTGTGTACCCAACCTATTTTACAATAGTCAAGCGTGATCTTACGCGTTCACGAAATTTACATATGACTTCGATACTGTATTGAATATGGTTCAGGAAGCTTCAGTGGGTAGTGAGTCAAGAGTTGGTCATAGTGGGTCACGTCGGGATTGACCCATGACCCACAATTAAAACGTGATTTATTTGACTCACGACCAACTGATCCACGCTTAAAATGTGACCCACGATCTACACACTAAAATCAGAAGAGCGGATTCCGCTCAAATCGAGCGGAAAAAGTGACCGCTCGTTTAGAGCGAATTTTCATC
>JAGDQP010058610.1:0-12525 GCA_022664845.1 Lepisma saccharinum
CATGCCTTGTCACCAATATTGTTTAACTTTGCGTTAGAATACGCGATTTTAAAAATCAAAGGGGACAAAAAGGGACTTTCACTGAATGATTTGAATCAACTGTTCGTGTACGCGGATGATGTAGATTTAATAGGGGACGATATAGATGCACTACAAAGCAACCTGGGTGTCTTAGTAGAAGTGTGCGATGAGATAAGTTTACAGGTAAACATAGAGAAAACAGAATACATGATAACAAGCCGAAACACAGGGAATGAAGGAAATAAAAACATAAGAATGAGGTGAGGTCATAAAGAAAGTATAAAATTTAAATACTTGGGAGCATACGTAACAAGTAAATTGAGGTCACGGAAGAAATAAAAAGTCGCTTGGTATCGGGGAACGCATGTTTCTATTCAGTCCAAAAACTTCTAACATCGCGATTAATATAAAGGAAATTGAAATTGAAAATATACAGGACGGTTATTCTGCTTTACGGTTGCGAAAGTTGGAGTATGCCCCCAGCAGTTGAACATAAATTACTAGTGTTTGAGAGTAAGGTTTTGGGAAAGATATACGGGCCGAAACGGGACGAGATGACTGGAGAGTGGAGAAGACTGCATAATGAAGAACTTAACGGACTGTACGATTCACCAGATGTTGTAAATAATAATGAAATCGCGACGACTAAGGTGGTAAGGTCATGTAGCTCGGATAGGGGAAAAAGGAAGATTATATTCTATCCTGGTTGGAAGGCTGGATGGAAGGAGAACATTGGGAAGACCGAGACGTCGTTGGGAGGACAATATTAGAAGAGATCTTCAAGAAGTAGGTGTTCGTGATGGAAACTGGGTTGATATTGCCCAGGATAGAATCCAATGGCGAACGTTTGTTACTGCGGCGATGAACTTGCGAGTTCCATAAGCCATAGAGTTAGTTAATTAGAATATATTATAATCTCGCTATGAATTGTCATATGTCTATTTTTCAATAAACATAGAACCATGCAAAAAGACTACGTATGTATTTAATTCTAGTAACTTTTGATAACTGGGATGATCGATCTATAAATGATTTTAATCAATATTTCTAAAAATATCAACAAAGAATATATCACGTGAAAAATCTTCAAAGAGTGTACTTGTACATATATGCTGTCAGTGACTTGACCTCTGTAGAACATCTATCGTCTGGGAATACTGCCACGTGGTGTATGAGATTTTTTTTTCGGCAAGCTTTCACTAAATGTCATCCCTGTGAACTGGCAATAAATCGAACATGTTTTTAAAAATGTGTTCATGAGATACTTTTTTATGCTGGGATGGTACCATAAGTTACGAAGTGTTAAGGAACATTCTCCATGTTACTTTCCCCATGTGTGAGAATTAATTTGTTGTGTATAAATATGAGCGTCTGTCCAAGTATAAGACAAGGGAAATTGGTTACAAGATATGCACCATCCATACTTGCGCAGAGTATTACTAGGGATATAATTTGGATATAATCTTGAAAAAAATATATATATATAATTTGAAATTCGTTAACGCTGAAGTTCTATCGAAATATATCTATGTTTTAAAATAACTTTAAAATGTTGATGTAATCAAATGATAAATGTTGTAAATAATGACGACCAGTTACACTCGCTGTTAAAATTATAGATTACAGAGCTTTTCCTTTTACCTTACTTGCGAAATACGTAGTAAAAATAATAAAAATACTTTTCTTAAACAATTCGTACTAAAAAGCAAAAAATAATTTTGTTTATACATGACTAGAATGTAAAGCATGGGGCGCGCTCTCATACAGTCTCTATAAATTCCTGAATTGGCGCGTATCATGCTTTTTTTACTCATGCATAAACAAAATTATATTTTGATTATTACTACGTCTTAATCTAAAAATTTAGGAAAAGTATGTTTTTAAAAAGTTCTTTTTTATAATTTTTTGAGTTATTTCGGAGTTCGGATACTTTTTTTTCTAACTAATATTTTGTGACCCAAATTCTAATTTGTTATGCACCAGTAAAACTTATAATCGTTGCAAGCTAGTATTTATTTAAGGATAAAGAAGTCCCTATTAAAAAAATATTAAAATATGTTTTTTGAAAAATATAAATATATAGAAATATATGATAATAACAATGGAATATTGTATTGTCACCTGGTTTACGTCGCTGAACAAAATTCATGATTGTATGACGTCGGGAAATGAGTTAAATAAACGTTGCAGGATTTCAGGATGCCACGAACCAATGTGAACTAAACAAAAGAATGTAAAAAAAATAATTAAAAAAAAAACTTTTAAAGGCATACTTTTCTTAAACCATTCGTACTAAAAAGTAAAAAATAATTTTGTTTATGCATGACGAAAAAGAAAAGCATGCGGCGCGATCTCATATAGACACTTTACACATTCTTCAATTCCCCCGCGTGCTTTCCTTTTTATTCATGCATAAACAAAATTATTTTTTACTTTTTAGTATGAATTGTTTAAGAAAAGTATGTTTTTAAAAAGTTTTTAAACTTTCCTCCCAAATCCTAAATTGTTCTGCAACCAATCAAACTCCCAATCGTTGCAGGCTAGTATTTACGAGTAACATCAAAAACAATAATTTAATATGCTTTTATAAATATATATGAAAGTAACTGACCATTCCATTAGTCTAGTAGTTAGTGTTGCTGACTACGAATTGAGGGGTCCCGGGTTCGATTCCCGGCGTTGCCAAGGATTTTTTCCAAGGCGTGTTAGTCTAGAATGGTGCCTAGTAGATCGAATATGGCTGTGATTTTTTTTATTTATATGAAAGTGATAATGAAATATTGTATTGTCACCGGACTTACGTTGCTGTGCAAAATCTCATCATTGTATAGCGTCAAGAAATGAGTTAAATTAACGTTACAAGATTTGATGACACCACGAACCATTGTGAACTAATGAAAAAAATGTAATAAGTTTTTCTTTTCTTTTTGCACACAGTTTTTATTTAAATTGTCTATTTTGAGCACACTAGTGTACTAAATGTGTAAGTACAAATGTTTAGGTGATTTTAATCGTATCTTTTACATACTTCTTGTACATAGTTTGTTCAGCTTTTATGCACAAAGTTAAGACAATTTTTAACAGGCTTATTCATTTCTGCATCGAACTTGCTGGATCTACAGCAGTGGGACATCTGCTAGATGTACCGCGAAACTTCTGAGACATTGTGATATTGATGGTAAAAGTAATTCAAATAATTTCACTTAATATTTATTTTAAAAAAGCAACAAGGAAAAATAAAAAAAAAATATTTTACAGGGAAATTACTGGTTTGTTTACACCTTATAATGAAAGATTTGAGTTATTAAATAGAAACTTGAACTTACGGTTTCTTGTGAGTCCCGGATTGTTGCCAACTCGCACGTTAGTGCGCCGCGGCAACGCACTACAAAGGATAGTGTACCGCGAACGAAAATAGGTTAAGAACTAATGATCTATACCAAGAAAAATTGGCAGTTTTTCTCAATGGCTAAGTGGTTAATGCCAGAGGGTATTAGCAAGATAATCTGGGTTTAATCTTCGCAACGGACAAAACTTTTACTTCTTTTCAAAGAAACCAGAACTGCTTATTAATTAATGCATCAGCGAAAACACAAAACATATCCTGGTAGCATTTCGACTTATTTGCTTACTTGAGGTTTGGGACAGACTTCTTTTGATAGCGTAGTGCAATTTAGACATTGTTACTAGATCATTTTTTTACCAGTAGAGGACAGTAAAGTTAAAAATGGAAGACAACGGATCTTTTTCTTCCAATGGAGGAAAAGTAAACCATGGTTGGTATAGACATCTATGGTAACCTTTCATTTAAAATCCGAGAAAGAAACACCAACGAACAAAATAATTTCTTACTTTCAAGTTTCGATTTTTACAGCGCAAGTTACACAAAATTTTATGTTTTCATTGTATCTTCCTATCAAGTAATAAAATTTAATTGAAATGGAAAGTGGTTACCAAATGATGAACCATTTGCTTGATATTTCGGTACCCGATCAGCACACTCACGTTAAAATTACGTCATTTGTAGGTCGAAAATTGATTCGAAAGACGTCGAATTGACGGGTAAGTATCACAAATCAAACGACGTGTGTAAAATTCTTGCAGTGACAGCTTGTTCCTGTAGGTATTGGTTTCAAATAAACATATAAATGAACCAATCTGTCCCAAAACAGTCGTTTGATGCCGGTGTTTTTGCATCATTAACTACAATTTAGACAGCAACGGTACCCACACAAAACAGTTGAATCCGACAAGTTCACTATTTTACTCGAACTACGTTAGGCAGGATCACGTAGCCGCTATCGGAAACGAAATATAATCATACTATGTCGTCAAAAATTAGAGGGTGAGGCATGACAGAATTACGTCAATTAAGAGACTAAACTGTCACGACGTAGATTTCATTATACTGACATGATTTTGATTTTTCGAGTAAAAAATTACGTCTTTTTCACGTGAGTGTGCTGTTTAGGTAACGAAAATTTTATCAAAATTAAGAATTTGGATCACAGGAGTACGAGTATGTCCAATTCGGAACTTTTTAACCTGGTTACTAGAGAATGGAGGTCATTTCAAAATATTTAGAAAATGAGTGAGGACAAGATGGAAAAGAAGGACATTACCTCCAAAGGAAGGACGTTGGTAAGCCTGGCTTAGATGAGCTGAAAATGTTTTTAATTTATTGTCAGTTGATATGTTTCAATAGATATATTGTTCCTTTCCTTCTTCGTAAAGACTATATTGATGACTGAACTCCATAACTTCAAACTGTACTTTTATCCAAGAAATTCTCTTTTGATCGTCGCAAAAGAGTAAATTGTTTGATCCTTCTGATAAGATGTTCGTACATTTTTTGTTGCTTTTCGGCTGAGGGTTTACGAAACAAGAAATGTTGAGCAGTTGAAATGGAAGATATATAAAATTATGAGTGACTTGAAGGGGTGAAAAAATACTGACCTGAGAATGGCATTAGTGCATATTGGCTTGAGAACAAGGGGCGCTAATTAGAAAATGAAAGATGTGATGTGAACGATTTGGGGGAGAAAGGCAGAAGCAGGTTGAAAGGCTGAAAATAAATCACTAGTGGCTGTGCTTCCAAACGGGAAGAAACTTAGGTACGGTACACCCTTTAAAATGTCCCAGAGCATTTACGATCTAATAAGGATCAAATAAGAATAATAGGATAATACTGAAAGGTTATTCTAGATTAGAATTTCTGAAATATGCCTACAATATCCTGAACAAATAATAAATCTTACAATATTCGTAGAACACATTATATATTACCCACAGTATATGCGGTTAATTGCGGGCGTTCAGATGTTCGCAGAATGTTCCACGCGCATACCAGGATATCCTAAGAATATTCCAGTATTCTTTACAATACGATACCTTTTCATTATTAATAATATAGAATTTACAGTTTACAGAAATATAGACGAAACCGAGCAATTGCTGTTTATGGTTCCTCCTTTCAACAATCGTTAATTTCTTATAAAAATTGTAAAAAATACAGTGATTATATAATAGTGCGATGATATGAATGATTATACAAAAACTACAAATAAATTGTTTAAATAATTACATGTTAACATTTCTAAAGATTATATATAAAATTACATGACAATATATTTAATAAAATGTAATATATTTACAATTTAGTTTGGTTTTGTTGGATAAATATATTCACTTGTTTTCTGAATGCTTTTATATGTTGTTGCTGTTCGTATGTTCGAGGGTATCGAATTCCAAACACTAATACTATTATATGTGAGACTTCGTAACTCATAGTTTTAGCGTGGTCTGGGTATTATTAACTGATTGTTTGTTATTGCTCTTGTTCTTATAGGTTATGTTAGCTGTTACTCGGGACGATAATAAAGTTACATCGTTATTGAGTATCCTGTACATTAGGCAACTTAGTCTATATAGATAACGTTCCTCTAGCGTTTTTATTTGAAGCTCTTCAAATAGAGAATACGTATGCGCCAGATAGTCTGCACCTTTCATTATTCTAATTGCTCTCCTTTGCAATGCAAATAATTTTCGCTTGTATTGTTTACTGAGGTTCCCATACCATGATTCAATGCTATACGAAAGGTATGGGTTAAAAACATAATAATAAACCTTAGCTACGTTTTTGGGAAATATCCGGGAAATTTTTGAAGAGTATACCAATGTGCAGTGACGCGTTTTTTGCTTATTTCTGTGAAGTGTTTTTCCCATGTGAAATATTCGTCGAACCATTTACCTAGATACTTTATGTTTCAAACTGTAAGTATGTTCTCGGAATTGATAGAAATCGGATAATATTTAATATTTCCTATTTATGAATGTTTCTGAAATATACACATTATATTTTTGCAATATTCAACGTTAATTTATTAATTTTGATCCACTGTTCTAATTTTCCTAAGTCGTTATTAATTGCCTTTTGCACTAAATTAAGTGTGGATCCCTTTTTTAATATAATTGTGTCGTCTGCAAAAACAAACACTTTGATTCACTTAAAATTTATTCCAACAAAAATAGTAGCGGTCCTAAGACAGATCCCTGTTGTATTCCACAATTTACTACTTTTAAGTTTGACGTCGCCTTATTAACATAAGTGTATTGCTTTCGATTTTGCAGATAACTTTTGAAGAGATCATAAGCAATGCAATGTATTCCATAACAATGTATAGCTTCTGAAGCAATATACTATGATTTACCGTATCGAATGTTTTCTTTAGATCTATTAATACTTCTAATACGTAGTTGTTCTCATCGAAGACTGCAGAGATGTAATTTGAAAGATAACTGACAGCAAGTTGCGTAGGTTTGTTTCTCTGAAATCCTATTATTCTTGTTTTATATAAATTTGCAAAATTCAACTTTTAATTTTTTTTCTCTATAACAAAAGGTGCTTCTTGTAGTTTTCGAGCTGTTGATAAAGAATCTGAGCTTAGTTTTGGTCCTGTGCCCTCCGATTTAGAAATAATGCCATTAATAACATTAACCTTTAAACACCGGGTCGGAATTTTAAGGGAATCGTAGACCTTCACGTTGGCCGCTCTTTCCCCCAACTAATTAGCTCCACATCACAAATGATACCTCCTTTGAAAGCTACAAGGTACATGTGAGATTCCAATCGATACACCGATTCCGACGAGGTACATGTGAGACCTCGCGCCCAATTTGTAGAAGAAAAAAATAAAATTCGCCAAAAACTTATTTTTGAGAATTTGCGGGATTTTTACATCAATTCTGATATATCACGGATATAAACTCGGTAACATATAGCTTAGACATTAATATATAACAAGAATCAGAGACTGCTCGACCAGAAGATGAGTAAAATGGAAAACCAAAGTTACTCTATGAACACCCTGTGGGATGAGCTTCAAAGAAGAAACAAATACATATGTAAAAGAACACAGAATATGAACCAACATACATACCTAGTAAATTGTTTTACGTGTGATTTCGCCGTGTGGGTGTCTGCGGTGTTCCTAACCAATTCCCACCAAAAGTCTGCCAGCATAGACTTTTGGTTTCAGTTGGTAACGTTTCTCAATTGCTGATATTGTTTGATAAGGTCATGCTCATCACTCACGTCTCCGAGATTTGCTGGACAGAAATCCAGGTATAGATATGCAGGAAATGCAGTTTCAGAGACATGTTACATCCGTGCTTTTCATAACTATTCAGTACATTGTCGATCTGTGTTCAGACTTTGTATTCCCTAAAAAACCGGAGCACTTACTCTAGAATTGCACCTAACATTGCACTTCAAGAAGACTACATATCGAAGTTCTGGTCCCGCATGAGATATGCAATTGATACAGTTGGGAGGATTTCGCCATATCAAAATAGCCTTAAGACTGCTCTTATAGGAGTCGATAAAAAAAATCTCCACTCCTGTTCTACACGTGTCTTATATTAGTCAGATGAAGGAAACGTATATCATGAAACTTAAATTATAAAAATTCATTACAACGTTTATAAATGTCATATTTGTTCAGATTTCAGAGTTATAGATATACTTACAGTACTACAGATTGCTGTTTCTTACGCGAATGGGATAGCCCAGCCCGAGACAATCACTACCAGAGGAAACAATTGTAACTACGCAGCAGAGAGGAAGGAGGTGTCCAGTATGTTACAAACGCCCCTGTAGTCAACTCTCAAGACATATATCTACCTCCACTCCATATTAAGCTTGGTCTCATTGAATTTTTGTGGCTGCAATGGACCTGAGCGGAACAGGTTTTAAGTAAGAGACATGTAAATTTCCAAATCTCAACGCCATTAAACTAAAGATGGTGTGTTTCTGAGTCTCAGTATAAAGAGATCTGGAACAAGGACTTCGATACGTAGCTTAGTCCTCTAAACTACAATTTTAGGTGCCCTTCAAGAGTAAGTGCTCCGGTTTCTTAGGCAATACAAAGTTTGAATACAGTTGGAGAATTTGCTGAATAGTTATGAAAAACATAGATGCAACATGTCTCTGAAACTGCATGTCCTGCACAGCTTCCTGGACTTTTCTCCGGCAAATCTCCGAGACGTAAGTGATGAACATGGCGATCAGCTTTATCAAATAATGTCAGCAATGCAGAAACGTTATCAACTGAAGCCAAATATGTTTGCAGACTTCTGCTGTGGATTGGTTAGGAACACCACAGACACCCATACGGGGGAGGTTAACATAAAACAATGAATTATGCATGTATGTTGGTTCATATTCTGTGTTCTTTTATGCAATATGTTCTATATTGCAATATATATATTTTTGTTTCTCCTTTGAAACTCACCCTAACTCGTCTTCATAGAACAACTTCGGTTTACCATTTTTCTCACCTTGTGGTCAAGCAATCTCTGATTCTTGAAATATACTAATGTCTAAGCTATATGTTACGAAGTTTATGTCCGCATATCGTAAGTGTTGCAAATTCCCGCAATTTATATTAAAAAAAAAAAATAAGTTTTTCCACCAATTTATTTTTCTTCTTCTTCTACAAATTGGGCGCGATGTGTCTCACATGCAGCTTGTTGGAATCGGTGTTCAATAAGCTTTCGAACGAGGTATCATTTGTGATTCGGAACTAATTAGTGGGGGACAAGAGCGGCCAACGTGAAGGTCTGCGATTCCCTTGAAAATCCGGGTCGGGGTCTAAAGTTTAATACTATTAATGGCATTATTTCAAAATCGGAGGGTGTAAGACCAAACTAAGTTCAGATTCGTCTTCAGCAGCTCGAAAACTACAAGGAACACCTTGTTTCGTGGAGAAAAATCTTTCACTGTCGACCAGTCTTATCAAACTAATTATTCTTGAACATATAGCTTTTTCAAACACTTTGCTTAATATAATGAGTATAGATATCGGTCGATAATTACACTTATCTTTGTTATTTCCACCCTTGAAAACTGGTATTATTTTGGCTACTTTTAGTGAATCGGGGAAGACCCGGATCAGAAACATTAATTTAACTACCTAGGTATATGGTTTAGAACAGGAGCTAATTCTGCCTCAGCTTCTTTAATAATTTTCGTATTAATATTGTCAAACCCAATACTTGTTTAGTTTGGCATTTTATGATGTTATAAATTTCCATTTCATTTGCAGGATTAAGAAACAATGTGGCTTGATTCATTTTCAACCTATATCCTTTATCATCATTCGTTATATTTTTTATATTAGCTGCTAAGTCTTCCCCAATACCCGTGAAGTATGTGTTGAATTCATTCGCGACATTTTGTGGATCCGTAATGAATTGGCCACATTCGTCTACAATGTTAATGTTACTCTTTTCTACCGATTTCTTAAGATTTGTTGTCTTTTTCATGATGTTCCATTTTGTCTTATTGTTAGTTCCCATTCGCAACATGGCATTCATGTAATAGTGATGTTAAGCTTTTTCTATAACTTTTTTTAATATCTTCTGGTATTGTTTATATTTGTCACGAAGATGTAAGTTAAATGGATTTTAGTGCTCTTTTTCCAAACTTTATGTTTTTTTATAGAACTGAGTATAGCGATAGTCATCCATGGCTGTATTTTAACTACATATTTGTTGTTTACTTTTCTAATAACCGTACATTTCCATATATAATTTTCTATTGTCGTTGGAAGTATTTTTAAGGCACCTTTCCGACAAGTTGAGTTATATACTCATTACTCATGTTAATACCCAATTGGTTTCTTTTATTTTTTTTTTTATCTTTGAATAATCGCGAACAGCTATTTCCTTTACTAGACCAGATTTATTTTTTATTCCTATTGATGTAAACATGTAAATTGGAAAGTGACTACTAATGCGGGTAGTTATTTCTCCTGATTGTGTGTATATATATTTGTTCCAATATGATCTATAATACAACGAGTGTTACCTTGTATGCGCGTCGGGACAGTTACACATATTTTAATGTTGTTTGTATTTATCATTCTAATGTATTCAGCACTTTCATTCACGTTCATTACTTAGATGAATGTTAATGTCTCCAGTAAATATACAATATTTACCTTCAGTGTTAATTTTAGTTAGTATTGAACTTAGGCAATTTTGGAAATCTTCATAGTTCTTGTCAGATCTGTAAATAACAACTATAGCCATTTTCTTGTCAAAACACTGTTTCTGTGTCTTAGTTCAATCCATAAAATTTCACAAGATTCCAAATTATTTATGTTGTTTAATCTTCGTGTACAAAGTAATTTAACGTCGACCTAATGTAAGGCCTACTCCGCCATGTTCTTTGCATGGATTTATTTTACCATAGCTTCTTATTTTAGTTTCATATATTATAATTAGGAAGCGAAATGTAGTTTGTTTGTTCTTGATGAAGGAGAAAGGTGCGTTTCACTTATAGCAATAATTCAGAAAACGTTAACTGAGAATAATTAAATATTCCTACGGGAACATTCGTACCATATACCTAGAATATACCTGTGATGTATGAGTTTGATTAAGTCTGTTATATTTTGATTTGATGTCTCTTTTGAAGTAGGTTCTCGTGTTTGTAACTAACTAAAATGAGGAAGGTGCTATTTTTCTCTCGCACACGTCTTTTCATGAATGGTGAAATTAATTTTATTGTGGTGTAAAATTATCCTTCATAATATAAGCAATGTTCAAAGCGGATGAACGAATTACAAGGTTGAAGAATTACATATTTGGATGTTAAGAGAGCGTACTTAAGAAATATGATAGTGGGTATAGAAATCTTTTTACTAGTCTTTACCAAGGGGATTTAGATATATTGCAGAGCTGTCAACCCAAAGAAGTGCTAATGCGGAAGATTTGCCAATCTGGAAGGTGGAAATGCGGGAGATTGCGGGAGAAACGAAAAACATGCCAAAGAGTTACAACAGAAGCGTTAATTATCTCAAAAGTACTATAAGAAAATACATAGCGTAAAATCACAAATCATTTCAGTTTTCAGAGTAAATCCTACTTGAAGGATTTAGTGTCAAAACGTCCCTTGTCCAAGAGCCATAAATGTTGGGAAATAAAAAAAACACTTGTAATACACTTCTTATTTTTCAAAGTTAGGGGAATTTCGCAACCATGATAATCTTAGAAATAGTGTTAAAAGTTTTAGTTTAACAATATTTTATGTTAAAAAAAAAAGAATTGGGAAGGATAAAATATCTTCAATTTTTACTGTTAATTACAATTTATGTACATTAATTTTTGATAATTAAATGACTTTACAGGCGCTCTGGGTTCATTAAACCTTGCTAATATGTTAGAAAATAATGAAATGAACTAAATCACGCCAATATCTCTATTTTACATTTTTGTGGACAAGGGACGTTTTGAAAATAAGCTCGACCCTTGAAAAATTAAATTAAACTAATCGTTTTTAAAGTAGTTGCAATAGTATACGATCTGATCTGTTCAACAATTCCTCTACATACTGTCAGTGTTCGATTTGAAGCGGGGGATGGTTGGGATTTTCCCCTCTCTGCGACAATCTTCCCTGACTCTATTTTCCGAAATATCTCCCAAGCTTGGATGTGAACGGATATAAAATACGGTTTTCTGCAACCTAAGAAAGATTTCCCCTCTCTGGAAATTGTATAAATCGGACACTGCATAGCATACATCTACCACTATGTTGATAGGTAACAAGGCACAAAAAATATATTTCAGTTAAACAATTCAGTAATTAATTGACTGAACTAAAAAACAAACAAAAAGTATTTTTTACTGGCTACTACATTTCACTTGTGTTCATCGTTGTCTTTTGACAGTATTTAAAAGCACACTGGAAGGTTGTACACCAGCCAATGGCAAGAGTCCTTCTAAACCACATTCTCACTCACAGAATTTTCTGTTTATATCAAGATCTCTTCTAATATTGTCCTCCCAACGACGTCTCGGTCTTCCCAATGTTCTCCTTCCATCCAGCCTTCCAACCAGGATAGAATATAATCTTCCTTTTTCCCCTATCCGAGCTACATGACCTTACCACCTTAGTCGTCGCGATTTCATTATTATTTACAACATCTGGTGAATCGTACA
>JAGDQP010058611.1:0-12525 GCA_022664845.1 Lepisma saccharinum
TTGAGAGACCGTTAAATGATGAATAAATTGCTGTTAGCAAAGCGATCTGTGTAAATTCTGCAGTTTAAGAGAGGAAGAAAGTTTGTGTTAATTTTTAAACACGAAATATCCGACCGGGATTCGATCCAGGTTATTACCAAAATTGTGCCTAAAACAGATATTTAAAGTAATATTAAATGTAAAATCCCTTTTTAAGTTTGTTGTTTTGTTATAAGGTTTGAAGAGTTTGGTGGTTTGATTTTTCTATGAGCCTATGGCGTGAGTGTGAAGCCTGGTTCATGGGTAAATTGTGGCCAATTAATGGAACGAGAGTGTCAAATAGTCTTGGATTAGGATAGATTTAGTTTTTGAAGTTGAAGTCACTTACCTAGTTTTCCTACATGCAAAACGGATGTAATTGTTATGAGTTGTTTGTAGACGTTAAGTTAGACAAGTGTCGAATAGTTGTTGATTAGGATGGCTGAGTGTTTCTATAGGATTTGTTTTTATATTTCAAGCCAACTGGTTGTGGTATACAGCAAAATGTTTAATCTATATTCGGATTGATTTATAATATTTATTTATATGTTCTATTTCTTAGCTGTTAATATCATTACTGTATAATATATTTCCATTTCAGTTATTTCTTAATGAAATATGCGATTCTTATAAAACCTAAAAATAACTTAAATAAGTTAAAAGCCCATAAGAGACTAAATTAATAATTTCAGAAAGGAAAATAAATAGTTAGCTTTAATATTCTACATAAAACTCCAACTGTTGATAGGTAAAATGGTTTTCAGCTTATTTTCACTCTTAGCAGCTTTCTTGTTTTCGTTTGGTCTGAGCCAAAATTGCTTAAATACTTAAAAATGTATTCAATATCCCACCCTTTTTAAGGTTCGTCTTGGTGAAGTCTTATAGAGTGTACCGCGAAGTAAATAATTGCCTCACATAGTACATTATCTGAATTACAAAGTAAAAAAAATATTAATTTTAAGGCAGCTTAACAGTGCATGTGGCGGAAAAGAAATGTAATTGTTGCTGTGATCCAAAATTACGGTTTAAGATGTAATGTAAAATACTTTGTTTTTCAGGTTTCGTACAGGGAGAAGATTATGTGTGAATGGTGCTCCAAAAGTTGTTCTGTGGTGATCTTTAACTGGATATTACAAAGGAACGTTGTGAATATTAATTTCTTTTTAAACGTTTTTTTTTACTTTATGAGCACATGAAAAGTTATGACGTCATTGACAATGTGTTTACAATTGATATTTATCTGATACTTATTTAATTGTAATGCACATATTTGTGAGTTTAATACCGCTATTGTAGAAATAAATAAAAGTTTAAAATACTCTAAATCAAGTCTTTATGATGCCTAAACAACGCTAATAAAATACTAAAATTGCGGACCCTAGAAATCCACCTGCTTGGTTGATGCTTTAACTTACATCAGAGGGTGACAAAGTAAAATTGAAGAGAGGGATAAACATTGACCTCTAATTATGCTGCAAGACAATTTGGATACTAGAAGAACAACAATCCAATCTAGTTAGAAAGTTAATTAATGATACAGACTT
This sequence comes from Lepisma saccharinum, assembly GCA_022664845.1. Classification (NCBI taxonomy): domain Eukaryota; kingdom Metazoa; phylum Arthropoda; class Insecta; order Zygentoma; family Lepismatidae; genus Lepisma; species Lepisma saccharinum. Next base: position 1,563 of record JAGDQP010058611.1, read on the forward strand.
CATTGAACAAATAAAAGAAATTACCATTTCAGTTGTTTAGCTAACAAAACACACATGCATACGTACACCTTGGCAATAGATAATAGTTTGTATTTGAAACATTTACAGTTATGGATTTTCATTAGATAAGGAAATATTTTCTTCTTCATTAACTAGTTTTGACACCGTTAATAGCTCTGCTTATATACGTCACGTAGTTACTAAATTTGTTTAACCAAATCATGCAGAAATCATTTAAGAGCTAAATCATCTCGTAGGTTTTCTTTTTCCTCGTTTGTGTACTATGTGCAGAAATTACAGTAAGGATAGAGATACTAAAAAGCAAATATACAAAACTGCTTGAAATATATTTTAGTTGTGAATGTTTATAGGCTAAACTGTGTATATTAATTACATAGTAATACATTTCAATGCGAATATTATGTTGCTGTTTTTATATGGAATTTTTGTCTGGGCATTGAGAAAATGATAGCAGAAACAGATGCTGTCGCTATCAATGTCCATTTAGTAACACATTACTCAAGCAAATATAAACACAAGAAGGACCATCCCGGAAAACGTTCGAGAACATCTGCAACTTCGTAAAAATGCAATAACTTTTAAATTAAACAGCATATCAAATCGTCCCAACTTTCCAAACAGTGCCTTGGCCTCATTTTGAAACTAAATGGCTCTAAAAATAGTTTATTTCTTGCAATGATCTCGAACGATGTCATTTACATAATGTTTTCAGAAGTAAAAATATAAGATTATATTTTTATATATTTCTGAGTCGCTATTACTAGTTTTTACATAGAACCAACTCTACCATATTTATCACCAGTGTTGCAAATGTCAACTCTTGAAAAACGTATTTCCAAAATGAAAAAAAAAATAACTACAGAAGTAGGCAAAATCTGCAACACTCTGGTAAGTTGAAAATTGATGGGTGGACTGAGACCAAATGTTGGACTTCAGTGATGGGAAATAGACTTCACGTTGGCCATCTTGAAAGCCGCCATCTTGGTATGTTGTCGAGAATTTTAAAAAGGTAAGGGAACAATGCGACATGGTTTTCGATTACCTGGTTCCAAAAAAATTGAACTCTCAAGTCTTTCATCTAAGTTTTTTAGTGCGTAGGCGATAGAAAACCTGAAAATAATATGTCACTCCGTATATTGTGTGATAAACGTGGAACTCATTTTGCCACAGTCTGTCACTTCTTCGAATTTTCTTGCACTCTCAGAAACACATCGAGTATAAAAGTGCTTTATCTATTATGGACGCGTCGTTGGAAATAGTGTAGATAGTTGATTTTAATTTTCAGAATACAGTATGTTTTATTATAGTTCCAGATATAGAAATCACGGACGATATATCGGTTAACAACGGGACCACTCTATGTGGCCCGCTGACCGATCCAACATCCCGAACTTGAAGATCCAATTACACTCACACCTCTGCAACGTAGTGTGGGGGTACAATTAATTTGTCGAAAATGTATCGAAAATTCCCGTTAGGATAGAACAGTGACTGGACAACGGTCTCGCGAATGATGCCCAGGTTTGTTAAGGAATATGGGGATTTTCACAATGGTTGCCATTGGTGCTTTTGCTGTATGGCGTCCACTGTGGCGAACAAATCGCGTCCATACAAAATTTAATCAATTGCTTTGAAGACGGCTGTGTTTGCTTTGTTTCCTCTCTGATAAATGATACGAATTAAATATTGCCGTATCCCTTATGCTGTCACCACGAACTTTCCGCACACTGTCAAAGCGTTTATGAATGGTTAGTGCCATGCTAAACCATCTCCAACGACTGAATGATAAAAAACTACAATTCTCAAATTCTAGATCGCATAGTCAATTCATTCAAAACGAATATACGTAGGTTAGAAAATGAAATCAAATTTCAATTTCTTGGAACAAGCTAGAATAAATGATGTTACATGCTTCCCTTATCAAGATAAATCCGAATGGCCTTTTGTGCAACTCATTCTTTAATCACCGATTTCCAACAATTCCTATCAATTCCCCCCAAAAAAACCATCTTGACTAGCCAGAATTTTCCAGAACTTTGTCTATCGCTATAGTTAATATAATTATTTTCGTTAATTCGTCCTTCTGTTAAGAGTTTAAATTTATAACATTATAACCGATGAAAACTTTGCAAGAATGTTCTTTGTGAGAAAATGGCAATATCGACTCAGAAAGAGAAAAATAGATCTTTCATTTTGTACTCTTGAAGACTGTGTGTAGGGCAACCTTTTATTAATTTAATGCATACAAATTTTTTTGTAATGAAGCACGGCCTGGATCGATGAACAGTTTTAATATGTTGTTTATTCCAAGAAGTAATATATTTCTCTCAAGTTTCGTTGTTTCTTGAATTTGCTCCTCGTCAAATGTCTAAGTATACTGAATTATATGTAAAAAAACTTATGTTCACATGCAGATCCCAGTACAAATTTGCTAACAAGAAAATATGATCAGCCTTGTGTCTTGAGGAATATTACAGATACCATAGCTTCAACGTTTCCTCTATGATACTATTTCTTGGCTAATGGAAAACCAATTAAACTTTTATTTTCTGCTAATATTTGAACGTAAATGAATACTACAATTTAATCCATGGTTGCTTTTGTTATTATGAAATCAATATATCTCTGGAAGCACGAACCCAGTATTAATAATACATAAATGTGAAATTCTAATAACGATAAATACGATAGGCCAAACAGGACTGAGCGCAGTTTGCAGTTAAAGTATTATCGGCTAGTTAATTGTATATGCAGAGTTAAATGAAAGAACGGCGTATGTCTGTGTTCCTTAAAAAAATGAGCTTGCACACGTTACATATTCTACAAAATGACAGCTAAGACCTCATAAAGTTTCAATCGCAGAGGGAAAATAACCATAAAGTTATACTACTTAAAAATATAAATAGATGGTAGTAAATTTGAGAAAGAGATGTTAATATAATTTTCAGGAGAAATCACTTTCAAAATGACATACACCATCCCTTTATTTCCATGTACTTTTCACTTTTGATACGATCGATACGTAAGGTTAACACGTGGGTACTTTTTATTCCTATCTATTTATATACAGTTTTTCAGAATACAATATTAAAAAAAATCCAATAAAGTGCTCTTAGCTTAGGATCAAAATTGTATAACCTAATTCTCATGGTACAAATATTTAGTCATCCTTTGCTGAAAAGTGGTGAGGAAGAGGATGAACGAAGGAAGTCGGACACATTGAAGTTCTGTAGGTATTATACCGGTATTTGTATCGTATGACTCACTAAAAGACCTCGAAAACATGTATTGTTCCCAACTCGGGATATGTAATGGCTGTTTTAATGTTCGCGGGGAAAATACGTGAATTTCAAAATATTACGATATATTGTAAAGCGTTCTGTTATTGGTTTGTTGTTTAGCGCGTGTTTAAGACACATAGTCGCTCTGCGGGATCTTAGATTTAGTTGGTTCTGAAGTACGGTGCGTGTAGTATCTATATTTGTTTCATTTTTAGATAGTGATAATTTGCTTTTGATGTTATAAGATTTCTAAAAACTTAAATTTCATAATTGAAATTATTTTTTCTAAATTAATGTGCTTTTGCTTTATTCATAAAAAAACAAAAGAAAATTCTTGATTTTGGAAAGGTTGTATGGTTCTTCGCGAAATGACAAGTTCTTGTGTTAGCGCCATGAATAACAGAATTCGATCAAAATGGATTCAGCTAATTGTGAAGTTCATATTGAGCATACTAATTCCTTGTAAGGGTAATCAGTGAGCAGGCTAAAGTGAGAAAAATACATTTTACATTTTTTGTTTTAGGTACTAGAATTAGTGTGATATAGCTGTAGAATATAAGTGGAGTACTGATGTACTTTAAAGGCACATAACATTAGTAGGGGTCTAAAATGAGATTTTCTCATTTTTACTTCCGTTACTATACCATTCTTAAAGGAAAATCCATATTAAGAGTAATAGATTTGTTTAGTGTTAAGTTAGGATGACATACTATATCACACTATCCCAGGAAACTTGGCTTTTAACTAATGTCGAGAATATGTTTAATTGATTCTAATGTTCTTAACTTAATATACGTAATATTAATTCAAGGTTAAATATATGTTTTTCAAGACTAATTTGAATCGATCAATATTCCATTATGTTCCTAAATTAAATTTCAGGAATCATTTGTCAGATAAGGTTAACGATCTTTTTTTTAATAAAATAAAATGTCATAGAGAAAGTACTGTTATTAGTGAACAATCATTGTTTATTTGAATACTTAATTCAAAATATCGTAATTATCTTTAATTCAACACTGAAGAAGCATCCAGTATGTTGAACTTCTGTTTTGATGCTTACTCATTTTTGTTAATATAAAATAATAAATAATACAGCAATTTTTTTTCTAATTATAAAACTGTTTCTTAGGGAGATTCGGGGTGAACGTATGAAGGTACGTCTTGAAGGTGAAAAGTTTGAGGAACACCTGATTGAAAGGCGCAAATATTATCTTTACCATTAAGGTTCATAATCTATTTCTTCATGATGAAGTTATTTAATAAGTTTCTACATTTATTCTTTAATAGTATTCTAAGACTATACAATTCGAAGGTGTGCTTCTTGCATTTGAGGAATTTTTAACGCAAGTGAAATTCATTTTTTCGTAAAAGGATGTTCGATGAGTTTATGCTTTTCTTGTTCTGTTCAAAGATTTCTAGCCTGATTCGTCAGAGCTGGATGCACGCTAAGCTCCCTTCGGTTCATTTGCTTTCTCTGAAAGGTCAATTTTCCCTTATGGACGAAAGATATGTTCATAGCTAATCTTATACGATAAAAACAACACTCAGGATAATACCGAGCCGCCGTAGGTTAGTGGTAGAGCGTTGGTGTGGCATTCAGGAGGTCCTGGGTTCGATCCCAGCGGTCAAAGATCCTGACAGATTTTCCCATGGCTTTCCCGTCTCACCAGACAAATGTTTGGATGACACCTTCAGCACAGACCCTGGCCGCAATTTCCCAAATCCATTTCCAATTCCCTATAACGGCCTGAGACATAGACACCTAAAAGCTATAAATTAAATTAAAAAATATACAGTGTAACATGCACAATGTATGGCTATCCTACTGTGACGGTACTAGCCAATGAGTTACTATTCCTTAGTGCTTATGAAATGTATAGGGAAAGAGACACATTTTGCAACATGAAAACTTTTGGTTAATATCTCGTGCCTATATGCAATTGTAAGGTTAGAAGTACAATGAATGCATACCGACGAGTCTACCTGTGGCTGAATGTTATTTCTTCGGTAGACACCAGATTGGAGATCACATTATACTCGTGCAACTTCTACTTCAGTCGTCCGGTTGCAAAACTCGTTATGTCCCATCTGAGACTTTTCCATAAATGCAGAAAAAAGTTTCCAAGGTTTCTTACATGGAAATGAGTTATCTTTTTAAGATTTAAAAGAATTAATTTTGTGGTTTTCACTAATACAATTGCAGGCCTTATTGAATATTAAAAGATTAAAAAAGCAGGAATATGCAATATCTTATTTTAGGCATTCTTGAAAATAACGATTATTGCAATCGGACTAGTCACGTGCTTCCAGCCAAGTGTCCCATCAGATCTCACGGTTACGCAAGGCGATTTTAGTGTCTCCTTTTACCGTTTCATTTGCATTATCTCAAAAATGCCGAAAGTGAAACATGTCTACCTCTTCTAAATATGGCCCAATTAAGTTCAGTTTTAGAAACCTGGTTTCAAATAATACTTGACACAAAGTCTCCAAGAACCAGTTAGTATTTACGGATTTTGGTTTAGAAATTAAAAAATACGCGCCTTCGATCTCCGCTGTCGGTCATCTTAACAGAGGTTTCCCTAAGATTTAATCATTTTACCAGGTGTATGATGAAGTGTGCCCTAAAAGCCTCGCAACTCTCTTCCTCAGACGGTACCTACAAGAGTGATCACTGACGGATGTCACACTTTACACATGACGGGGTTTAGTCCTTGAATAATAGTTAATTCTTGTAGAAAGTGTTTCTGTTATGAAATTTTAGAATATTTTTGAAATTGTTGATTAAGCATGACACGACCGAATATTTGAATTTTGAACTGAAGACATTTCGACCTTTTGGGCTATGAAGCATGAATGCTCGTGGCAAGGTTAGATCAACGGGCGAAAATGAAATTTATTTCTTCTGTGAACTTCCCTCGTAAAACTGCAAAGATCTCATTTGTAAAGTGCACCATTCTTGGGATTAAAAAGCTGAAGATCTGAATAAAGCTTCGAAGGTATGCTGGGACTACGTGGAAATAATAAAACTATATCTTGTTAAGGGGGGATGTACCCGGGATAGGGGCATGCAGGGAAAATTCTAATTTCTCGGTTGTTATTACATCTATAGCTTTGACAATTTTCCTGTAGCTATAAGTGGTCACATAATCTGCTTGAGTTGAGTGGTGTTTAGCTGCGGTTCATGCAACTCGCATTGCACACTATTGGAGAAAATAGCAACTCTAAAAAATGTTTGTACCTCTTTTCGGAAACGGATGAATGGATTTTCATCAAATTTGGAGGTTTTATTTAGAACGGCATTGTGTTTGTTATGAACTAAAATTATTTAAAATGCTTTAGTGGGTGCTGAGAAATAATGCGCTTTATTTTACGTAGTACAAAAATACACATAAGAAATGCAATTAACCACCACCATCGGATGTTAAATATGAAGCTATCAAATTAATTGTAATTCACAAACATTGTTATCACTAGGACTATTATCACAAAAAAGTTCAGAAGAATAGACTTGATGGTGTCTGAGAAAAATGTAAATATATGTAAGAAAATGTGGTTCTGAGAAAAACGCATGTAAAGGTTAGAACAGTTTTCACAAGCTAATGGTTACTTGAAGCACTTAGAATTCACCATACCCATATTCTTCGTTGTATTCTCTGTCTTCCTCATCCTTCTTCTCTGCTCTTTTCCTTTTTCTTGAGTCTTTTGTCAGTCGTTGTGTTGATAAGTCAGCTTTTGCAACACGTATCAGATCAATGTCCTTAAAGAATAGATTCTGTGTATTCACCTGGTATTATTCCCTACTTCTTCAAAACCTTACACCTGATCGAAGAACCACTATTGAAACACAACAAAGCATCATAGGCAGGTATATGTACCACTCTTGCACCAGCAAACGACGTTTTCGGACAGCGTTGCCAGATCATGCTACTGAAACTTTCGTTAGGATTTTGAGTCTTGCCGTGAAGACTTTCTTGAGTAGCTGTGGGTCACCAAGTGCTCGAAAGGTTGGCTTAATATGATTCAATACTGCTTTCGGTAAGGAAAGTTTGTGTTCGTAATACTCCCCTGTAACTTAGCTACTGTTGTAGCCACACCACGAATTTTCTCCCTTTGGACGCAGCATATGGTTTGGTTTGCTAATTTATGAAAATAGATTGGCCACACAGCATTTCGCATTTCTTGAAGATCACACAAGTTTTCCCTTCTGGCTTTTCCATAGTATACCTGCAGAGAATCTATTTATTTTCCTCTAAGTCTTCTCTTACTCCCAAGTGGTTTCCCATTTGCAAGTTTCTGTCCTTTGATATTTTTGAGTAGTCTGCCACCCATCCTTTTCTGTGCATGACCAATACACTCTAACTTCACTATTTCACAGGAGCCATTCGGAATCAATTCCTATCTCCTAACTCCTACTCCCTTCGGGTAGGAAATATTGAAGGTACCTGCGTTTCTTGCTCCGAAGGAAATGGTTTCATACGTCCTTCGACAGACGCGACATCTGTTGATAAATGAGAGAAGATATCTTAATTTCCGTTATGTCCATATGTCTATTGGTACTGTAAACACAGACAAAATATATCATTTTTTCCCAAATAGTAAGAATTACAGAATGCACAACAAAAATTAGTATAATTCCAAAAATACATTTGGTTGGAATGTTGCGTGCTATGTCCGCCAGAACTTTTTGAACGAATGTGAAACCCAAATTCGTGAGTGTGTATTTAGGTTTCACGATTTGCTCTATTTAACGTAAAATATCCAATGCTTTTGTAAAGTTGGAGAGCTGGCGTCTTCCTATCGGGGTTCTGGCGGAATTACTAGCTACAACATTCCTTCACATGTAAAAAGCAATGCATCCCTGTGTGTTGCATTTAAAACAAACTGATGTGTAATGCTAAAGTGGTTTTATATTTCGTGTCTACTATGTACAAAGGCACAAATGACATTTCAACATTTTTGAATAACCGAGAAAGAAAATCAAATAACAATGTAGCGTTGCGTGTTATAGATTGTGTACAAACGTACATCTCTATTTTGCATTTATCATGCGAGCTTGAAATATCACGGTAGCATTAATATCACAGCAAAATAAGAGCTTCCTTGGATAAACTTTACTTTATGGTCCCCATCTTCAACTTGGTATTGAAGAATATGTACGCTTTACATCACTTATTACTTTACAACTAATTATCTCAGACAATTCTTTAAATATCTAGTGACAACCAGCAATCCATAAAGTATTACGAACAGCTATGTCATTATTTCGTGAAATACGCACTCGAGTTGATCAACACCCGAAAAACATGGTAGCATGCGGTGAAATACTTATGGCGACAATCTGTGTCAGGGTTCGATTTGCTATAAGTTACAAAGTTGTGATTCTAAAGCTAGTGGTTGCTGGTAAGTTTCAAAATATTACCTGAATGGGGAGAAATACAAAGATTTTATCTCTGGTTGGGATGAATCAACAACCGGTGATAAAATACTCACGCACCAGGGAAGATCCCTGACATCCCCTTAGCAAATCGAACACTGCTTTGTGTTATGAATGAACGACCAAAAAAAAAAGCACAGAGACAGTATCTCGAGAGAGAGCAAAGGGGGTTAGTTAAAGTCAGGTGAGATATTTTCCCGTAGACGTGATGTACATGGCGTTTAAAAGACACGGCATGGGTTTGCCCCCAATGCGCAAGATGCTAAATAGTCCCTGGTTTCTTTCTCGCCCTTTCAATTTTATTTCACCCTTCAATGACTCGAAACATTGTGTTTAGACGTGACAAAGATAAGGGGCTTCCCCAGTAACGGAAAGGGAGTAAAGCATAGTGCTGTTACCGCCCATATAATTCATTTTATCTTATCGAAACATTGCAAACTTACTGTACTCTACATTGTGCTATTGTTTGTCCTAATTTTCAAATACGTTGTATAATAAAATACTCAGGGGTTTGCGTGATGTAGATAACTGGATTCTAACTTCTCGTTTTCTAAACACCTACATGTCAGGCGCTTATTGTGCGTAGAGACTTGAGAAAGTATATGAGGGTGAACAACCTGAGTATTTCCTTCAAACTCACTTTAAGATAATAATGCAAAAATCTGCAATGCAATTATGCTAATGGTATAATCAAGGTTCCTAGTCATTACCAGGTGAACGTGAAGTGATAATAGAATAGATATGCTACAGTGAATGATAGACACATGGAATTTGTCAGATCCCTCCAATGGTGATGCAACCCCCGAATTGTCAAATACACGGCCCTAAATTAATTTTTACTGGAAGTGTGTGGCATAACGTAGATTAAAACTCTCTATAAACACTGGAACAATTCAACTTGCTTCTTTCTAATTTTTGCTTTACTTCCCCAAACCAAAAATACTGGTTGAATCTGTGGATATAACTATTTCATCACTTCTGATTTAGAGGTGTGAAATTTATAAGCTGCACAAAAATTAAATCGAATTTAATTTAGAAAGGTGAAATGCAAATGTTATTTTAAAAAAACTAGTTTGATTTATTTCATAATTTCGACGCTAGACAAAAAATATGTATACAATTTATTTTCTTTCATTAAAGTACTGTCCAATATTTACTATGTTAAATGTACTTCTAATGGTAACATTTTTATCTAGGGTTATTTTGGTGAAACAGGCGATAACTTACCTTCTGCCATGCCTCGCTGGGTCTTCTCAGTAAACTAAATGGACGAACTTCCGGAAAGGCACCTTCAATGGTACCTTCATAAAAGGTGCTATAAAAGGACCTTCGCAACTCTTCCTTTTCGTTTCCAACAACCTTCAATATGACGTCGATGAAGGAAAAGGTGCTTTTGCAGGAAAAGGTGGTGATTTCGAACTTGATATATATTATAATCATATTCAGCCGTTTCTTATCCACTGCTGGATGAAAGCCTCCCGTTTTCTTTCCACATAACTCGGTCAGCTGCTATCCTCATCCATGTAGCTCCTGAAAAACGCTTGATTTCATCTACCCATCTTGCATTTGGACGTCGTCTCGGTTGCTTCTTTTCTCTAGGAATGCAATGTAGTACATTTGTCGTCCACCTTCCATCTGTTCGTCTAGCTATGTGACCAACCCATTTCCACTTCAGCTTCTTCGCAGTCTTGATTATATCCTCTACCTTGGTTTGTGCCCGAATCCATTGATTTGTCTTAATGTCCCTCCTGGTTATTACTAGTATATAACTCTCCATTGCTCTTTGTGTGATCTCAATATTTGAGTCGTTTGCGCATTCAATCTCCAAGTTTCGCAACCGTACATCATCACAGGTAAGCGACATTGGTTATAAACTTTACGCTTGATACAAATTGGTAGTTTGCTTTTGAAAATAAAGTAGAGTCTTTCAAACGAACTCCACGCCATTTTACATCTTCTATTTATTTCATCAGTCAACTTTGCATTCGATGTTTTGATCTGGCCTAGGTAAACTTACTCATCAACTATGCCTATTGTCTCCATGCTAATCTTTATTTCACTTTTCCAGGGTTGATTGTATATGACCTTTGTTTTACTTAAATTCATTTTAAGGATTATTTTCGAACTCTCATTATTCAGTTCTTCCATTCTGGTTTGTAGTTCTTTCGCATTCGAAACAAACAGATCTATATCATCAGCGAACCGTAGGTGATGAAGATATTCG
>JAGDQP010058612.1:1680-12525 GCA_022664845.1 Lepisma saccharinum
GGATGAAGTTGGAATTAAAATTAATGGCGAATATCTTCATCACAGTTTAAATTTTGGAACACTCTCTCCAGGACCGCAGAAAACAGTTTTGGAGAAATTGAATCTCCTTACCTTACCCACTTTCCAACTTTAAATTTTTCACTTTCTTGATGTTGTCTAATGTGGCAGTCGAATAAATGTTTCGCAGTAGCTTGATGTATGCATTTTCGATGCCTTGATGTTCAAGTGATTTATGTACTGCTGACAAGAAGATCGAATCGAAAGCTTTATCAAAATCTACGAATCCCAAACATAGTGGAAGTTCATATTCATTAGTCCTTTCCATAGCTTCATTCAATATTTGTACAGTATGTGGTCCATTGTGCTAAATCCACGACGAAATCCGGCTTGTTCCCTTCCCTGGTTAAAATCCAAGTCCCGTTCAATACGATTCAAAATAACTTTGGTGAACATTTTGTATAGAACTGACAGTAAACTAATTGGTCTGTAGTTTTCTACGCGTTCTTTGTCCCCTTTCTTGTACAACAAAATAAATTAACAGCATTATTTCAACTTGAAGGTATTTCTGTCTTCCTCAGGCACATTGAGAATAATTTCGCAAGTTCCTCTTTCATTTTTCACCTCCCCATTTAAACATCTCTGCTGTGAATCCATTTTCTCCTGCCGATTTTCCGTTCTTCATCCCTCGAGGTACTTTGTGTACTTCTTCTTTCATTACGTCTGGGACATCTACATCATTTTCTTCTGAGTCTTCATTTTCCTAGCTCCTCTTCGGAGTAGTACAATTCTCTGTAGAATTTTTCAAATATTTTTATAATTTTTTCCTTATTTCGTGTTACGGTACCTCCCGTCTGGTCTCTTAACTGCAATTATTTGCTTTTCCTTATCAAGAGCTGCTGTTTGGTTTTCTTCTGGCTCTTGTTTTCCTCGATTGTATTTCTAACAAGATTTTCGTTTTATCTTTGTACATCCTCTGTTATTTTCTTCCTTACGGTTTTATTTAGTTCTATGTATTCAGTCCTCTTTTTATAATTTTCCTCTACTTTCATTTCCCTTCTTTTCATCATCATGAGTTCAGTTTCTTCTGAGATTTTGCTCTCTTTTTTTCTTTCTGGTGCCTGCTATTTCCTTGGATGGCTCTCTTATTATCTCGGTCAGTATTTTCTTTCTGCTATTGATGTCTTCTTCATCCTCTAACTCTTCCAAGGCGCTGAATCTGTTGCTTAGTTCTATCTCGAATGTCTCTGTTTTTCAATCGATTTTCCAAATCTAAAAGTGGCGTTTTTCCTCTGATAAGCTTCTTTCTCTCAAGTCTGGTATTTAGTTTCAGCTTACATCTCACCATCCTATGATCACTCGAGACTTCGAAACTGTTCAGAACGGACACGTCTTACAGAATTTCCCTGTTATTCGATAAAACGTAGTCTTATTTCGTTTTTGGTCCCAATCCTTTTCCACTTGCTCATCTACAGTAGTGATATTAATTGCTTTCTCCAAGGTCAGTTTGTGGTCTGTTAAAAGGCGTCTCCTAATGTCGTCACGGAACATACCAACTACTAGTTGATCTCGTAACATTTCGTTGAGTGAATCGCCATAATCACACTTCGTTGCTTGTTTACGATGCTGTCGCAAGAATCCCGCAGCTCTATCCTATTTTCTTTTCTTCTTCATATCGTGGGCTTCACAATAGGTACTAAACTGGTCTATATATACACATCGATATCCATAAGATTCGAATCGAATCTCTCCAGCTGAATATTATACATCATAATGGATATTGTAAGTTAAATCCACGCAGAAGAAAAGATGTAAAAATATACTTTAAAACACTAAAAAAACACTGTAAGTTCCAAAAATAACCAGTTAGAAAATCCCTCGTTGGACGCATAAATTCAGTCTCCAACTAACGGCTGCGCCAACTAAGTTTGCTTAAGAAAGTCATGCATGATGCGCTGAAGACCAACCGAATGCTAATTGGTACTTACCGGCGTTGATAAGTAGTCTTAAAATGCTTAGTTTTCTTGTCTCCTAACGTTTCGGGAGCTTATACTGCTCCCATAATCACAGAAAAAAAAAAAAGCCTAGATATTTGTTGAAAGAAGTACGAAGGAAATGAAGAAGAAAGATTGAGGAAGCAAGGAAAAGAAAAAGAGCTGTGTGTTTAACTTGTGTTGGACTTCCTGGTATAAAGGTGAAACAGTGGACCCAGATACGTGATTGGTGGAGGGGTTAAAACTGACATGGCCAAATAACCAAAAGTTATTTGCGTCTGCGTCTGCTGGTTAAATTATTATAACTTTTAATCAATGTGAACACATGTGAAGGAAACTGGCAGTGTTAGAAGTTTTATGAGTATATGACAATGAGTGGCGCAGAGGAAATAGAAGTTTTATGAGTATATGACAATGAGTGGCGCAGGGGAAAGTATATTTAGGGACGGGACCTGGGCTGATAGAGTATGTTTTCTAACAAAGGTGACCACGCTTTATGTAGACATCCACGGTCTGTGTTGAGAACAGGTATTTTTGAAATAATAAAGCAAGCCTCCTTTGCAGAATGGTCTATGTGATTTTTAGCCGTGTATAGAACGTGTGCGGATTTTATACTGTGGTTCTCATTCCGTAAATGTTTGGAAAGGCCAGAAACTGGGTTTTCGGAGCGTGCGTCTTTGGTATGTTCACTTATGCGTACAGACAGGGGTCTTTTGGTCATTCCAGTGTACGTTTTGTCACAACTGCATATGGCTTCGGATACGCCTGAATGTTGCATATTATCGGTGAATTGGTTGCATTTATTACCCTTGTAAACAGCTGGTCAATAGATATGATACAACACTTCCTTTACTAAACATAGATGTTGGGACAAACGAGGTTCAACTCGACCTCTAGATTAAAACTTTGATGATTAGCTTCCATTTCCGTTCGTTCAAGTTCCATTTTTGGTACAATATATGACTTGATCCCGAGACATGCGTTGTGCATGTCCTAAACTTGACCTACCATGTTCAGTTTTAAAGATGAAGTCTAACAACCAATCAGATACAAGTTCAATGTTTTAGGTTGTTTATAACAACCGCCAAGAAAAGAAAAACTAAACTTTATGAAGCAGCGACAGTGTTACTCGAACATAAACCACTTAATAATGAAAACATAGAATATCCCTACAGCCTCTTAGCAGTCAGGTTAAGAAGGAAAGCTGTGGTTGGGCTATGAGGTTGGTTAAGGAAGAATTCCGTAGCTGCTAGGCCATGGGCATGAGGAATGTTGGTATACAAGGAAGTAACATCTATGTTGCAAAGCAGTATGTCAGGAGGAAGAGGCGGTAATTTACGGATGATTTCTAAGAAGGGGTAGGTGTCGCGTATGTAAGCAGGTACGTGGACTGTCCAGGGTTAGGTACTTTTTGGACATTTCAGATATACCCTCACGAGGACTATTAGCGGTAATGAAATCGGAAATTTTCTGTTTGTGGGTGTAGGTTAGATATGTTGCGGTGGGCTTGTAGGTGTTGGGATCGGATAGTTGGCGTTAAGCCTCGTAGTCAGCTTTGTCTAAGACTGCTGTAGTTGACCCCGTGTCTGCTGGTAGGACCATTATGTCATACTTCTCGCGTAGCCCTACCGGGGCTTTGCGTTGGTTATGGGTTAGGTTGGGTCGGTTGGTCATCTGATGTGAGAACACACTATTGGTGCTGGCCGAGATAATGGAGATGTAACGTTCCTAGACAGTCCACATACCCCGACCTTTTACCTATTACCGAAGATCTACAACCCAGGCAGACCCATTGCAGTCAGCTATAATTCCCCTACTGAACGCATTTCCACTCTCGTTGACTCCTTCCTGCAACCACATGTTCAAGCGCTGCCTGCCTACATACGCAAGACCTACCACTTCTTAGAAATCATCTTAAATTACCGCCTCTTCCTCGTGACATACTGCTTTGCACCATAGATGTTACTTACTTACATACCAACATTCTTCATGCCATGGCCCAGCAGCTTTTTCCTTAACCAGAAACACAAACCTCATAGCCCAACTACAGCTTTTCTACTTAACCTGACCAACCTAGTTCTCATATGTAACAACTTCACCTTTGACGACAAACACTATCTTCAGATCTGAGGCACACCCATTGGAACGAGAATGGCACCTTCTTATGCTAATCTGTTTATGGCAAACTCAGCCTTTGACTCCTCTAATCTGGGTAAAATTTCTGGATGATATAATGAAGCTATGGACACATGGTGAAACCAGTCTCAAGACATTCCTTGAACAACTGAACCAATTCAATATATAATTGATGAGGGAAACTCAGGGAAATTTATGAGGTGATCTGTCCATAGTTGGTAAGAGCACTGTCTCGACAAGGTTCGTGGGTTCAATTCCCACTGCTGGCCGAATTTTTCCAATGTGTATTAAAATCCTCTGTTTTAGAAAATATATATTTTTACACTAGTGAAATATCAATAATGTACAAGATGCTTGGACTGGGTGGTGGTGACATTAAAAAAATGTCATTGCGTATTATTTACATGTTCCACTATACTTAAAAAAACAAACAAAAAAAAAAAACGGGAATTTTTAAGAAAAAAATATCATGGAAAACCTGTAAAACTCACGGAATTTCAAGTCAAAAAATTAGTAGACACCATGTATGCAGTATTTACACTACTCAAGTTCCCATCCTTACCACACCAAAAAAGCGATTCCTTTCTCCCTTCACTCATTGTAACCAAACATATTCGCCGTGCATCCTCACACACTCAACCCACTCAAACCTCCAATCACCCACTTCCATCCTAAACTAACCGGGGAAAGCAAACCCTACACACTCATTCCACGTCCTCCAATCTGACCCAGACACAAGATCAGTATTCCCCACCAAACCTAGATTAGTTTTTCAACATCCACCTAATCTTAGAAACATCTTGGTCAGTACGAATCCTTCCTCGCCACCACCCCAAACCGGAGCCCATACATGCAAGAGACCCAGATGTAAGGTTTGCTCCATTTTCATCAATACTGCTAATGGCCGATACACCCAAATTCCAAGGGTGCATGCCACACCTCTAATGTTCTGTGATGCCTTTTAGGTGGGGGAAACAGGTAGCCCTCTGAACTTTCGTATTAACAACCATCGTCACTTTTACACTATTAAACAAACCGGATGCCCCAATCTCCTTGCACACCGAGTCTCACAATACAATTTTGATCTATCTTTCCTGGTTGTCATAATCCACGTTTCACCCCCTACGACCAGCACCTCAACATGCCGTCTATGGGAGAGTGCCTATATTCATAGTTTAAGCGCGAAAATAAATTCCTGGCCTTAACCTTCAATAACTCTAAACTTGCCGTTTGCTCTTAATTTTCAACACATTTTATCCACGATCCCACACCGTACTTACACGCTATACAGTTCTTATTGTTCCAAGCTCCGGAAATCTACGCGCTACAGCAGTCTGTTGTTCTCTAAGTGTCATGCATCGTCCGCTACGTGTCGCCACTGTCTCTTCAATCTTGTACTTTGTGAACACGTGCACTACGCTCTCTTTCTCTACATATGAATACGTGCAACTGTGTGCACGAAATATCGTAGTGACTTATATGTGTGTGATCTAATACAGAACATACAAGCCGTAATCTATCTCATTAATTTATCTTATTTATGTATATATATATAATACAATTTTGCATTATCTACTAAAGACCCTTCCCCTCTCCCTCCAAACCACCCTGTCGATCTGGTACATTCCTTCCTCTCCAAACAAATTGCTAACCCTGTCTTTAGTGACACATTCCTATCACATCACAACCTCACCACTGCAGAACGAAGAGCTATCTTCAATCTTCGTTCTGACCCGACTATCATTATCCGCTCAGCTGACAGGGATCCACCACGGTAGTCATGAATTACTCTATCAATCCGAAGCCTTCAAACAACTTTCCGATCCTACCTTTTAGCGTACCTTCGAGGAAGAGCCCACCCAATCTTTCCTTGATAGGATCCGCACCTACCTCCAAGCGCATGTACCCCATGAGGGGACTGTCTCTACATTCTGTCCTGACAATCCCAGAACCCCTAAATTTTACCTGCTTCCCAAAATCCATATACCTGGTAATCCTGGCCGACTCATCGTTTCCAGTATTGGCTATACCACTGAAAAATCTCCGCCTTCCATGACCACCATCTCCAACCGTTTGTCCAGGCTATCCCTTCCTACATCAAGGACACCAACCTCTTCCTCTCCACAATACATTCTATCTCTGATCCTCTCCCACCTGACACCATCTTAGTTACATATTTCAGATATCTTACATATCTTAGTGAAAATATCTCCGCAGATATTCACATACAATTTTACCGATTGCCAGACTCCACAGTTATCCTAGCTAAAGCAAGCAAACTTCTCATATCTGCGGAGAAAGATACTGAAGAGAATGTAATTCCAGCAAACGGAAACGGAATGTCGGGAGAAAGTGAAGTTAAAAAAACGACACAATGTCAGTAAACGAAACTTTGGAAGAAAAAATACCTTCATTGAATATAGCGAAATCTCGAGCTCGAATAAAGAAGAGATTAATAAAGTAAGAGAGGAAACCCTGGACTAAAGAAGAAAAAGTTGCCATCCAAAGGACTTTATGTAAATATATTTCTCTAAAAAGGGTTCCTGGAAAATCAGCATGCGAAGAATGCGTAGAAAAATCAGAGGGCGTATTGTTTAACCGATCCTTGAGGCAGGTTAAATATTATGTACAATATACTATCAAGAAGAAACCAACAAAACCTACACCTAAAAGTTATTAGACAAATCTATTTCTTAGCGTCACTTGTGTGTGAAGGATTAAAATTTTTATTATATTATGAATTTTCTTGGTTTCTTGTATAATTTTTAAAGCACTTACTTTTAAATTAATAATCTCACAGCAAACGAAACTGCAAAATCTTTCATTTTAATGTATTTTTAAATGTAATTCTGAAATATGTTAATTAGAACGGTAACAATGTCCTCACTTGTTCCTTCGGCTTCGCATTCAGGAACTCCTGGGTTCAAATTCCAGATCGGCTGTTCTGACTGAGCCTTTGCCCTTGGTTTCCCCTCAGTCCTTTAGGTAAATAATGACACGATACTTTAGTTCAAGGTCAGGGTTGTTCCCTTCCCATTCCTACTACCAGTATACAGAGATATTAAAAATACGTGACGGAATGAAGCATTTGGTTGCAGTTGTTCCCCACGAATAGTTCCAATAAAAAAATTCTCAATGAAACCTTCACAAAATGCAATATTCATGCCAACTAATATAGTATTTAGCAATATTCATTTAACGTAGTATTTACCATTATTCATATAACGTAGTATTCACCACTATTTTCAGATCATATGGAACTTCGATATTTTTGGAAGATCTAAAGAATCTTATGATTATCATTTTGAAGTATTCTCACGTTTACTACTACCTGCAATAACTCTTAACTCATTTCTGTTTGCAGGCAGCAGTCAAAGTGAGAATACTTTCAATTTAGCATGTATGCCTTGATACCGAATATAGAAACTTTGATTCTTTCAAAATGATAATCCAAAAATATTCAAGTTTCATATTTGAAAATGATGGTAAGTACTACATTAAATGTTCGCAGATGAATATAATTATTTCAGTTGATTGAGAGGTCACTAATTGAAGAAAATTGAATACGGTGCGTTGTAATCGAAAGCCAAGGCTTTAATTTTTTTTTTTTTTTTTGCTCTATTTAATAAGCAGGAAAGTAAGAAAATCATATTAAAAGTGATGTTCTGGCATCATTGTCTTTTTCGTATATAAAGAGAAAAGGGAGGAGAGAAGGGAGAAAACTTATATTTAGGTTTGAGAGTTTAGGTTCGAATACTGTTCTTGTAAGCAAAAAAGTAGTACAAGAACAGCTGTTGGAGGAAAATGAGTTATAAAATTATTTGTGTGAGCAATAGCAACACTAAAATGAGGTATGCGCCCACAAGAATGAGAAAGGGATATGAAAGACAATATAATTATGAGGTTCAGGAAGGTAAGAAAGGGGAATTTGAGAAAATTAAATTCTATGAATCAAAAATTTATAATGAACGCATCAAAAATTTATAAAAGGAAATAGTTTAAAGAAAAAGATATATGACGAAGTTGGCATTGAAAATAATCGTAATGAAGAGAATTCTCGCTGTCTCTGGCAAGATAAATCCAGTACACTGCACTGCAGTCCAGTACGTATATAGTCTGTCTTTATTATGTGGAAGCTACGTGAATATAGCCACATCACGACGTTTCAGTTAACATAGTAGTGTAAGCACAGAGTGTCTTGCACAAGTAGCAATTTTTCAAGTGTGATGTAATTCTTTCCGATTCTCTCTCCTCCTACTCATGAGATCTTGCGATGCAATTTGTCAATCTACTTTATTGACTGGAAGTCGTGGCATGGCTGTATTCATTTGTAATCTTTGTTTATTCTTAGACTGTACATTCAGAAACTAGAAAATATTTATAAGTTATATCGGTTTTCTGTATAAGACTATAATAACCATGCATGCCACTCATTTCACACTGTGTAACGTTCCGAAAAATTGTTAATATGGATAAATTTTAGGTATTTTCTAGGTCTGAGCGGAGCATTTACTTAACTAGAATTACAAAAAACTACAGGAAAAAACCAGCCACAATATCTGGTTCTGGGTATAGAACCCAGTCCTCACCAGTGGAAAGTAAATTTTCTCGAGGTTTCGGCTCACGGTTCAATGGGCTTATGATAGTAAACAACTTAATATTCACTGTAAATGAAAAACTTTGCTTACAGTGTACTACAAAGAATTTTGTTTAGACGAATCATGATAAATTTAGTGCTTTTCTTTTTGACTCTGAAATAAACTTATTACCTTTCACAGAAAGATGGATTTTTATAAGTATGTATATAATAAAAATTAACAACAAAATGTACTCGTACACTAGTAATATGTACTATATTCAAACTTAGTTTCGGTGTATATGTGCATGTGTATGTTATTGTTTGAACAAGATGCAGTCTTAGCACTTTCATATGTCTAGATGCTAACACTATTAGCACTTTTTCTTGAAAATTGTGCTCGTAGGTGAAGTAAGGCCGCGTTAACCACACAGTTTCTAGGAAACTAGCAAGTGGAAGAAAGGTTCAGTGTTGTTGCAAATGTTCACAGAATGCAGTTGGTGAAAATG
Source organism: Lepisma saccharinum (assembly GCA_022664845.1). Classification (NCBI taxonomy): domain Eukaryota; kingdom Metazoa; phylum Arthropoda; class Insecta; order Zygentoma; family Lepismatidae; genus Lepisma; species Lepisma saccharinum. The sequence continues at coordinate 10,893 of JAGDQP010058612.1, forward strand.
AAAATAAAGTAGGATGGCTTCTCCCGGATATCAAATCCAAGCTTGTCTTAAGTCAAAGCAAATGCTGTAAATGTTTCGGTGTATCATTTTAGATTCTTGTGGTAGTAAATAACTTTTTTACGAAAAAATTGCGTTTATGTTCCTGAAGGATAGTTGGAAGCTTTAGTACTTTTCTTGGGCTCTGACGTAGCATAATAGTTAATTCCATCCTTTTACTGATAGCGGCCGTATGTTCGTTTCACGTTGGGATGTAGTTCAGGTTCCACATTAAACTGTAGGTTCGTAGCAGCCCTGTTATTGATTAGAACGTTATTGATAGTAAAAAATACCGCCCCTACTTTGGTTCTGAAAGTTACATCTAATTCCCGTATCAAATATGCTTTATAACAGTGAAGAACGTCATAATAATTAACAAATATTAAAAATTTCCGTCCCCGACTTACATATTGTATATACAGAGCTTTTTTCCACATATAAATTTACCGGAACTCTAACATGTCATCTCATAACACAAGATAACCTAAGCATACTAGGCCCTTGAAACTTTCGTCCTTTTACTTTTGATAAATCGATTTTATTTATATCAAATGGAAATAAAACATTAAACCAAAGGTAAAAGTATTTTAACAAGATACCATTTCTTTATAGAGAACTATTGTTAGAAATTTATTTTTTCAGAGAACTTTACAAAATATATGTTTAGGAGCAGTCAAGTCCTAAAAGTTTAATGGAACGCATTTTGGACCATTCCGACTGAAAAAAGACATGTGTATACCTATATGTCCATTAACATGCATGTGTATATTATTCTGTGCAAAATGTATTCGTAGCACTTTCATATGGTAAAATGTCAGCATTGTGAGCACATTTTTCTATTAATGGTGCCCATAAGTGCGCTGTAGCTTATGCTGTAGTTGTTGCCATTAGCTACCTTACGCTATGAGCATTTACCTTTCATAGTCCAGTCCTAATTTTCTGCTTCTCAGTACCGTTTGCTTTAACAGTTTTAACCAAATACATGGTTTCCGTTCCTCGGTTATTATCTTAAATAAATTAAATAAACTACATTTTTTTTTAAAAATATTTGGCAGAGTTTGTATATGGTAAATATTCTATAGTTCCTGCCTGATTTCTATAGTAAATATTAAAATCTGTAGAATATTTGGCAAAGATAATTTCCGACATAGTTATAGTCAGGCATTCCGCCAGGATTTTCGCTTTGGGGGTGTAAGTGGAGATTTTCACAGTTTCTATCGATATTTTACCGACAAAATTTTAAAATTGGGGTGCTGTCGAAGATTTAGGAGTGACACCCTCACACGGGGGCCTAGCGGAATCGGTGGTTATAGTAATTTATAGAGAGATTTTAATTTGATTATTCAGTTTTGAAACCATGTAGCGCTGTAGTGGATATAAGTGCCCTCAGATTTGACGTACTCCTAGTGCACCTGAAACAGTGTGTAACACTTATACACTCATGCTAAGCAATGTAGGGCAGGTGTGCTTACAGTGTAGGTGAAATGATAAGTTTGGTGCTCATAATACGGGTTTTAGTCTTATCGTAAATAATACGATTAGAGATATTAGAATGATTTTTCTATTTACATTGACGAATAGCTGGTAAATTTGACTC